>JAIPRM010002397.1:0-30724 GCA_025469315.1 Stegophylla sp. TES_Ste_2020 | reverse complement strand
CGAGTCGTTTTTGTCAAATTTTGGGTACATTAAAGAATTGAGAAATTCAAAAAATGACCTCTCTAAAGTACAATCTAGAAGCGAATCGGGTTTCAAAAAGTTATTGATCGAAACTTTTGGACAAGTACGTATATTTCTATACGAAAAGTTGTACACAGAAAAAAAAAATAAATAAACATCATTGTAAAAACACTAGCTTCTTCACTTCATTCAGAATCTAAAATCGAAAAATTCAAAAATTCAAAAAATGACCACTCTAAAGTACCGACTAGAGACAAATCCGGTTTCAAAAAGTAGCTGACCACCGAGACTTTTGGACCAGAGTAGATTCATACGAAAAAATGTTGACAGAAAAAACGAAAATAAACGTCATTGTAAAAACATTGACTTCTTCACTTCGTTCGGAGTCTAAAATTCAACCTACCGGGTCGTACGTCGTGTTTTACATTATGTCGTTACGCGTTTTCGACGAGACTGTTGTTCGCGTGTAGGCCGCATCGTTGGATCTGTGCCACAGCATTTTTACTACGCGCAGACGGTATTTTATATTATTTTTTTATTAATCACGCGGTGAAAAATACACCTAATTACGGTTTTTTTTTTCCCCTTCCATAAAATAACAATAACGTCGCAACATTTATTACTCCGGGTAGGACACCGCACCAGTAGTTTGTCGCGCAAACCGACACGACACGCGGTGGTGTAAAGATTTTTCCAACATCGTTCGCGTATGCGTTCGGGTCGTAATAATATTATATTATTGGTGTCCACGAAATAAAACGCGTTAACCTGTCATTTCTGGTTATTATTATTTTATAACGTATACACACACACACACACATATATATTTTTAATTTTATCGGAACCGCCATCTGGCGTCACTGGCCAGAAGAGAAAAACACTTCTGAAGACAAGTTTCCGTATACGGAGTTGGTTTTCGTGTTAATTTATTAATACGCGTATTAATATGTTAATTAAATATTTTTCGCCCATTAAATTTTTCGATACACGTTTCGGTTTTAAACGGAATCGATTAATTATGCCGCCGTCGTTATTTATTTTATCACCGTCGGCGGATGTGAATTTTTAAGAAAACGTTTTTTTTTTTTTTTTTTTTTCTCATATATAATACGCGCGTACGACAACAAAACGACATCGACAACAATATTTGTTTTTTTTTTTAGATTCCGAACGAAGTGAAGAAGCAGTTTTTACAATGATGTTTTTTTTTTCTGTGTACAACTTTTCGTATAGATATACTTGTCCAAAAAAATTTTGGACATTTTTCTAACATCTTTTTTTTTCATTTATTTTTTATTAACTTTCTTATTAACTTCCCTCGTTCAGAATCGTTTTATTGAAGAAATGATTTATCGTTTCTTTAAAATTAAATATACCCGTCAAGAGAATCCCACCCGTCGTGCGAAGAACATCCATCGTGCGAAGTATGTCCGTCTTTTTTTTTTTTTTGGATGTGTGTTTTTCCCCCCTGCCGCAGCGTTTCACACCTCGTGTGCTGTCAAGACGTCTATTATTAGAAATGTCGATGCTAAGTGTGCGACTAAAAAAGTTTTCCGAATGTCTACAATAATAATAATATTATAATAGCATATTTCAACGGCGGCACGGCGGCGGCGGTGAAACGCGATTATGGCGTGTCGCGGCGTTGGGAAGGGCTGAAAAAAAAACGAATACATGATTTTACGCATCGCGACAATTTATACTTTTTAAATGAATAATAAATGATGTTGTGCTAACGACAAAATAAAATACAACGCGAAATACTAGAAAAACGAGAGTATATTATTATTATAATACCGCTCGTAAACGTTTGCTCTCGACGTTATTTACTGGGAATCTAACAAGAAAAAAAAAAAGAAAAAAACCGCTATGTACCTTGTAAAAACGCGCGTTTTTTTTCTTTTTTTTCTTTTTTTTTTTTTTTTTTGATATTCTCCGCGTTAAATTCGACTATACGAAAATGTACGTTTTTACACTACAAGCACTTCGTATTTGACACATAAATTACGGTCATTTAAACTTATATAATGGAATATAACTAGCGAATTTTAAACATAAACGTAAAAAAAAAAAAAATGCCCGATGGGTTTTATATAGGCCATAAATTCAAATACGTATTCTTCGCGGCGCGACGTAAAAATACTGAGACTTTTTTTTCTTCTAAGTAACCGCGATGGCTTTGATCACGATCAAATTATGAGCAAAAAAAAAAAAAAATGATAATAACGCGAAACGATTTTTTACCCGAGCAAAACGATCATATACTTATACTTTTTATTCCCCCCCCCCCACTCACGTTGATCGATTCGACGATATTTTTGAACGGCAAATATTTACGTAAAAATCTAATATGTCACGAAACGACTTGGGGGAGATTACGCGGTCGGCGCGTGGCGAACGAACAAAAACGAGGGGAGGGCGGTGAGATCTATCGTTTACATTTCGAGTTCACACTTCTCTGGGAAAAAGACCGCGAAGCCGCCGCCCTGTGTATATAGGATTATTCAGATGAAGAAAAATCGAACCCATAACCGAGTTTAATATTCATTCCGGTTGCAAAACACCGCGCCGCGTTGGGATCCGTGTAATCGAACGTCTTATTGACAGGCGTCCCTGTTAAAGCCGGCAATAAGGCCGCGTCCTGCGGAGTTAAGTCCGTCCATCAATAATAAGATCCTGGGGAGGGGGCGGGCGGCCTCCGAAAGAATAAGTCACCGCCGGATTTAAACTGATCTCTTCTCGACGTAATTGCCAAAACGTGTACGAGCAAATCACGTTTTCCCCTTCTGTACACATCCTAATGATCCAAAAATATGCATAATAACCACTTCTTTCACGCGGTAATATAGCAATATTGCTTTTCGGAAAAACACAGCATTTCTCCTCCCCCCCTTCCGAGCAGGTTGTTTATGTCTAATAATAATAATAATATCCTGCTGCACGCGGCAGAACCGCGAAGGACACAATGCGACCAGGAGCGAAGAGAAAACTAAATTCGGAACTAGAAAATATAGTTTAAAAAAAAAAAAAACTATTGTATTAAAAAAAAAAATGTATAAGAAACTAAATTTTTGCCACTAAACGTTATATCATTACACCATGGCTCGTGAATTAATATTACAAAGAAACGTGATCTATCACCTAAAAATTAATTACATCATTTGAATATTCCATATTTTTACAGGATAAAGTTAATGAGGTATATTTATAAATTATTTATTTTCAATTGCTTTGCTCTATTTTCTATATTACCAATACTCTATTAAACATTCAAGTACTTTTCTTAATATAAATTTATTTACTTGATGTATATAATATTAATATAATATTCGCACTGTAAATTAATAAAAAAAATTTAATTTGTTAACTTGTTCAAAGTTACAGGTATAAAGTAATATAGGTGCTTTAGAGTTTAAAGGTATAGCTAAAGATTATTAAAAGCTACACAAATATTTTATATTTACATTTTATAAATATTTAATTTAAATTATCTAATAACTAATAAGCGTCGTTATATTATTTCCATAACTATTTGCAAATAGTAATCATTGATTTTACAATGAACATTGTTATATTATAAAACACAATGATATAGTATTTATTACCAATTGCTTTGTATTTTAGTTTCGCATAAATCAACCCATTAATTTTGTATGAGTACCGGCGCATATGGGAAATTCCAGATTTCCAAATGAGCCTGACCCATCCCTAACTGCAGCGGTTTGTGTCGATCAATAATCAGACAAAACGTATTACGTGTGTTAACTTTCTGTTAACATACTGATATATAATATTATGTATATACAATGCCGCCGAGAATGTTATTACAATATAATATCGAAATTTAGTCTGCTTTATATCAAATCAATAATCAAAATACGTCATTGCGACCGTTTTGCACCTGCAAACAAATCGAAAGTATCACAACAGGCGGATTAATGAACCGGCAATAATCATTAATTCCGAAAACGATAAAAGATTTATGTAGCGCGTTATATTTATGTAGTTGGAATATTATTTATTTATTTCCACCATATTTCTCCCGCCGCCTTGTTAAACGCGATATGCGGTTTATTCGGTTTTCTAATAAAACGTCTTGTTTTCTCGCTAGCTGCAAGTGAGCACCACATAAAAATATCATAAATCTTTCGTTTCTCTAATGGTAATCGCGTAGTTTTATTATTTTTTTTTTTTTTACAAGAAAGTAATAAAAAACAATTTTCGGTAAAACAGAAATTAATAAAATGACGAACTACTATTGGATTTTCAATGTAATTATTTATAATGGTTTGGAAATAACTGGAGCATACAGTAGATCAATCATATCGTATTATTTTCTCATCACATTATTTAAATTTAAGGGGTAGGTACTTCTCACGCTCTAAACTTTCGTACATTTATTTTATTAAGTTAATATTTTCGAGATTTTGCAGAGCGAAGCGAATAACGTATCGGTTTTATACAACGCGGTGATGTGTGCTCCCTTTTCTCCGTTTATTATTTTCGTACGTATGGAATCGTTTTTTTTTTTCTTTAGATACAGAAACTCGAACAAAAGTTTCCTCCTGTGTCTATGTATACATATGGTCGGTACTTATTATAGAGAGGTAATTTTTTCTCCACCATTTTCAGTCGTTTTTCCGATCATAAGCGAAAACCACAGAAAATCGAGTCAATACCGTCAAATATGCCCGAAACTAGATTTTCACGAATTCCACTTTGGTCCTTATGTCTATGAATATATGAGTAGAAACTTCAAAAACAACGCAGTGCTGGTAACACGAAATTTCACTAGTTATCAACGACAAGCAGGCACGTAGCTAAGGGGTAGCCGGACCTTATACAGTTAACAGTTAACAGGCCATCCCAACTATATATTTTGTTGATGTATTTAGGTTGAATTAAACGTTCATTGAATTCGAAACCGAACAAAAAACAATTGTGATCGTGAAAAAGGTCATGAACTTCTCAAATAATTCTGATTTTATATATAAATTATTATAAAATACATATTATTGTTACAGTGATAATTTGATACCTATTCCAGTGATGAATGGAATAGGTTGCTGGTGATGGAAGTGAAAATTAAAATACTAAAACAATAATTTAGCACAGAAGCCTTTAGTTAAATTGGATTGATTATAGAAATATATTGCTATGAAATTAAAATGTTTGAAATAAGACTTATTTGTTTTTTTTTTTCAAATTTTAAACATGATTTAACCACGCGATTGTCTCGTGTTTCTTTTTCGCCACGGGATAGAGTTAAGTGTGATTTTGAGTTTGGCTACCCTAGCTATATAAATTCCTGGCTACGTCCCTGACTATATAAGGGAATCGATAAAATAAAAAAATAAAATCATATAAAATCTCGATTGTTTTCGATAAAAAATCATGGGGTGAAGGTCTGACGAGACGTTTTCGTGCGCACGACATTTCGCCCCCCTCTGCAATGATGACAGACACGAGTAAAACGCGATAGAGAAATTCATTAGTAAGAAAAAGAAAAAAACGAATGAAAGAGACGAGGCGCCCAAACGCTGCGACGACGATTCGCACGGAAAAGTGCACAGGGGTGTATTTATACGGTGCACACCTATCACTCGTGAAAAGCTTTCTTTATCGAGATCCATTAAAAGATTCCGATCGTCGTCGTCGGAAACGGTTTCCGGAACGCGCGACACGGTGGCGTGACGTTTTCGTGTACAGATAATAAACCAAAAAAAAAAAAAACGAAAAATGAGAATCGCGTGAGCGAAATGAAAAACCGATACTCTTCGTGCGCGCATAATGATAATAATAATAATTATTATAATAGTGAATGTTAATTAAATGTGTGTACACACAACTATATAACTTATACAACTCGATATTATAATGTACATTGAAAACTAACGATTTCCATGAATTTCTTATAGAGCGGTTCAAAAGTCGAGCGGTTGTTGTTCGAACAACAGTTACAAAGTTTTCAATTATTAAAACCAAACCGAGTACACGTTTTCTTCGCGGCTGCGGCGGCGGCGGCGGCGAAATGAAAAAGAATAGTCGTCGTCAACTATTGCTGCAGCCGTTTCATAATATAATAGGAAAGTTTTCGTGCACTCGCGTTTAAAATAATATACGTGTATACATAATATATTATATTGTATACGGGACGTCCCGCGAGAATTTACCCATTACCTCCCGGAGACAATGAAGATAATCAAATATTCTGTTTTTTTTTTTTTTTTTTTTTATGCCTGACGAAGACGATGACTACGAGCAACTCGTATTTTATTTCATCGTTTAATTTTTTACACGTTTAAATAACGTTTTAGTAGAGAAGTTTAAAAAAACAATTTGGACTTTTATTTTGCTGTTTTTTGGAAAATTTGAAAGATTTCCAGATAAACGCTGTTGTTTGTTTAATGCTTATCATAATAATTATTTGTAGGGCGCGAAAAACGACTACATAAGACTATTCAAAAGATGAATAAAGATAATAAGCACCAAAGACATTAAATTGGTCTATTATAAATATTAAATATCACAATTTTTCTGGAAACTTTTCTCTCGTACACACAATAATAATTACAAACGCTTATTGTGTACTCGTATTCGTATTTCTATTTCAAAGACTGCAACGGGCTCAAATCATTTAGGTCGCGTAAAATAATTGCACTACTCGCGTACTTACAACAAATTATGACGCAATTAGAATTCGCATGTGTTTTTTACGGTCCGCGGACGGTCGTAAAATTTCTGGTGGGTTTTTCGCGTATTTCTGGTCGTTCAACGAATGATTCGAATATCACGTCGGTTCTCGTTATTTCGTATTTTCATTTTCACATTAAACTCGTAATAATAATTGTCGAAAAGCGGCGCACTTAGTGAAACGTTTTTGGCCAACGAAAAATGTAATAAAAACCACAGACATCATATTATTTGTGTGTACACACAATACATATTATATACAGATTATATTACATTAGTAGCCCAAAGACGTTATGATAACGGTGTACATATTTTATATAAACGATCAATTATTCCAAAACTCGGGATCTCTCTCTCTCTCTCTCACTCTCTTCGTTTCTCGTGTAAAATCAAACTTATCTTTATTTTGACGCTCTCGATTTTTCGACCACCGGCAGTCGAAACGAAACGCACGTCGTATTTATTTATTAAACACAGTCAGTGGCCAAATCGGCGAGTATCGATTTCACGCGCATTCCGTGCGCGGGCTCCATTTTTCGGTGAGGTTACAATAATAATAATATAATATATAACCGTCGCGCGTTATTTCGTTTTCGAGTATACCGCGGTCGTAAAACTATATGCAAACGCCCTGGGTTTTCGTTAGAAAATATAAAATACCTATAAGTAATGAGGACCGCATTCGAGATAGGTGAACATAATGATGCGTGCGACGGACACGTTTTTTCGTTGGGTTCCGTCGAAATTTCGTTGCTCCGCTGTGTTTTCGTTTAACGTGTAAGTGCGGATTTTTGAAGAAGAAAAAAAAACCTCGAGCGGTCCTTTTGTGTGTGTTTTTTTTTTCATCCCTTTCGGGACGAGTTGTTGTCGGTCAGGCTCTCAAAGGGTTGACCTCCGGGGTCCGATGCATCTGCACGCACGCGGCACGGTGCGCCCCGAAACGGTTTTGATGCCGAAAACGCCGAATACATATTATGTATAATAGACGCGGCACAGCTGTGTGTACGTACGTTATATTATATTATACACGTACACAATACAAATTTTGTTGTGTGTGTGTATTGAAAGGAAATTACAGAGGTGTCGGCGGTGGTCGTGCCGGACGGTCGTAACGTGCGGCGGCAGCAGCCGCCGATGAGGATCGCCCGCTTGGTGGTCTCGGAAGGAAACAAAAACGAAAAACGAGGAAAAAAAGTATAATACATAATATATATA
Organism: Stegophylla sp. TES_Ste_2020; assembly: GCA_025469315.1. Classification (NCBI taxonomy): domain Eukaryota; kingdom Metazoa; phylum Arthropoda; class Insecta; order Hemiptera; family Aphididae; genus Stegophylla; species Stegophylla sp. TES_Ste_2020. Next base: position 22,795 of record JAIPRM010002397.1, on the reverse strand, counting down.
TAATAATAGAAAATAATACAACGACCATTGTTGTGCGCGCGCGTGTATGTGTGTGTGAACGCTCGCGCGCTTGTAAACGCGATTCTATAAAATGACACGGTCGATTATAATATATATTTTCCAGTGCACACGGGGTATGCGTTTCACGGACATATCGTTTCTCGGGCACATCACGTCCGGCATCTTCTGCTGTACACGCTCGTACATAATATAATATACAGGATGATTCATTAGGCGTGCTCACTCGTCCCGTTTTGGCCGTAAAAATGGAAAAATTTTGAATTTTTTTCCGGGGGAATGATCAATTAGCTCTAAAAACTATATGTTTCCTAACATTCTTTTCAATAACTTTTATTTCCCCGTGATGTCACTTTAAGGATATCCCGTGTTGATGTATACTTTTTCTTTCAAACTGTAACCCTCCCCACCCCTATTTTAACCGCGCGATTTTATTCGGGTAATTTTTCTGTGAATTTTGATGTGTTCAAATCGAAATTCGAACGAGTATTTTACATTTTACGAAATTGAGAATTAATTAGACGTTAGCAGGTCAAATCATCGATTCATAATAATTACGTTACGTGTTGTTAACTAAAATAATATATTATGTCCAAGAGACTATTATCCTTAGTACTTAAATTCGAATAATTCAAAAACTATTCGTTCGAGTTTTGATATGCACTCAAAAAAAAAATTTCTGTATCTCTGTAGGACAACCTTAAGGTGACATGAGAAAAATGAATCATGGAAAACATAGTTTTCAAAAGATCCAAATTTTAGCATTTTTACGACCAAAAAAAGGGGATGAGCGTACTTAATGAATCACCCTGTATATTATATATATAAATTCGTCCGTGATCCGTTAAATTCCCACCCGTCACTCCCGTTTCCATCCACTCCTAACCGTGTATATTATAATATAATATAATAATAATAATAATAATAAAATTATTATTATTGTTCAATCGTCGTCAATACGCAACAGCTTATATCAGTTATTTTCTCTCGCGTTAGGAGTGGGGCGTGGTTTGCACGGTTTTTCGTCCGTAGTAAAAACAAAATAAATAAAATAAATAATAATCCGTCGCCGCGTACCTATTACATAGGTGGGAACCTACGAACGTTGTGGTGGGGGGAGAGGACCCGCGAAGACGATTTTCTAATTCGATAATCGTGTCACGTCCAACGCGCGCGTCGACGACGACGCGACTGCGTCCGAGTCTCGCGGTCGCCTGCGTGACGCCGCGATGACACACGCACCTGTATTATATTATTATCGTTATTATTGTTATTATTATTATTATTATTATTATAGGATTGACTGCGCTATTATATATTATTATCGTTTCGTTGTTATATAAAACAATTCTCACGAGCGGATTTCGAAAATAGAAAACGATAATAAAATCGTTATTAAACGTACAATAAATATTGCTCGGTGTTTTTGGACGAAACGACTATTGCTTTTTGAACGTTCCGTTTGAAATTGATAATTATTATTATTATTATTATTGTATACATCAGTGTTTCTCAAATTGGGGGCCACGACCACTTGAGGGAGTCACCAACAAATTGTTGAGGGTCTCCAATACAGTTGACGAAAATTTAGGATTTCTGAGAAAATACACGTTTATATTTATCAAATGTATTTATTATTTTTATTTTAATACAATAATAATTATGATAATTTGACACTACTTTTTAATACTATCATAGTATATAGATCGCTTAAAATATCGGTGACATTATATATATATATATATAAGGGGTCGAGGCCTCAAAAAGACTGAGAACCACTGGACTATACTGTACATCGTATACTCGTCATCACTTCCCGCGTCGGAAAAGGCGTATCGCGTCACGGTTTTCACGAATTTTATTGTGACCAGGAACTTTTCACGTATTTTATAATATTAACTTTTCTCATTAAACATTCTTCGACGACGACGAGCAGCTAACACGATTGACGGAAAGTCATATTTTTTTTTCTCTCTACTTCTTCCGCCCTTCGAAAATTTCTCTCTCTAAACGAGTCGCATTACGTTCGCTACAATTTCCTCAGGTCTTCGCGTACTTCTCTCATTAACTCGTTCGGGACACATTTCGTGTCGTCCGTATGTCGACGGCGGCGAAAACGACGAGTTCAAAAGTCGCTTTAAAACTCGTACACGAGAAAAAATTAAAATAAATAAAAGCGAAAAACAACTCCACTACTACCATTAGAATCGTTTGCCGTCAACCGAAAAAATAGAATTTATATAAAAAGCCGGACATACTTCGCACGACGGGTGTTCTTCGCACGACGGGTGGAATTCTTTTGACGGGTGTATTTAATTTTAAAGAAACGATAAATCATTTCTTCAATAAAACGATTCTAAACGAGGGAAGTTGATAATATAAAAGACAAATTAAAAAAAATGTTAGAAAAATGTCCAAAATTTTTTTTTCACATTTTCGAAATTTTCTTGCGCCAAAATCTTTCTTATATGATTTTCTATCTATGTTTAAATTTTCATAAAATTCGGATCAAAAAATTATGGTTTCCGAATCGGTTTTGTCAAATTTTGGGTAGTTTTTTCCAAAAAATTAAGAGTTGAGAAATTCAAAAAATGACCTCTTTAAAGTACAATTTAGAGGCAAATCCGGTTTCAAAAAGTTATTAATCGAAACTTTTGGACAAGTATTTCCATATACGAAAAGTTGTACACAGAAAATAAAATATAAATAAATAAACACCATTGTAAAAACACTAGCTTCTTCACTTCGTTCAGAATCTAAAATGAATCCAAATCGCCGACATGCTGCAACACTATGGCCGCAGCAGCACCGGCGGATCCGTTAACACTTTCGTAAGCGGCAACGAGTTTGTCGATTTCTCATGTGCGTGTGTGTGTGTGTGTGTGTGTGTGTGTGTGTGTGTATAAGATAAATTATAATAATATATATATATGCGTTACACACACACATTTTCCGTCAAGGACGATTGTTAATTATAAATGCTGCGATGATTTTTCGTCCATAATTATACAAATAATGCATATAATACATGACTGAAATCGATAATTTTAATCAAATACACTATAATATCATCTGGCAGTGTGTTATTATATAAGACACTCGTAACTTTTATCGTTATACATACATTAATAGTTATGATATTACGAGTTTATAATATGTATATAAGTAATATTATTATCATAAATAATATATATATATATTATAAAACCATTCGTCCGTAATAATAATAATAATCTCGAAAATCGTTTGACGCGGTACACAGAGTTCTTTCCAAAAAAAATAATATATAAAACAACGATTCATTACGGACACACAGACGTCTGGAGATAGAGATTTCGTATCTTTACGACTGGAAGTGACCATTCGCCCGACCCCTTCCTCGACGACGTAGGTAGAAAACCGATGACGGTTTTTTTTTTTTTTTATCCCTCCCCGACACGTAAGTTATAAGCATAATATTATAATATTATAATATAATTTATAGCCGGCCAATGCGCGCGCGCAAGGCGGTGATTTTTTTCATTTTTAATTCATAAATCAAACAACAGATTGATATTACGATGACACGTCGTTACGACTTTAATACTATATTATTATATTATTGTAATAATATAAATTTTTTTTTTTTTTTTGTTTAATAATATTAATAATAAAAATATTATTAAACAAATAAAATGCATACGTATATTAATAATATATTTCTATATACTTTATATGATGATAATCTCGGCGGCGATGATATTTCTCCGCGCAATAATATCACGTACGCGTTCGCCTATACAATATATGTACATTAAACGCGTCTTAAGCGGAGTTTTACGACGGTGTTCTTTTTTTTATATGGTTTTTTTTTTTTTTTTTTAATGCCCACGGTAAGCACATTTCCCCCCCGACGACGCGTTCTCCATAAAAGTTTGGGCGCGTGCGATAAATCGGAAATCGCGCGTTCGAATCGATGCGCACACACAATACGTACACACGATACGTATACATAATAATAGGTATATATATATATATATTGTGCCTTCGCTTGGTGAACATATTATTATAACGAATGTTATGGTCGTTGTCTCTTTTTTTTTTTATATTTTTTTAACGAATCGTCGCGGACGACGGGTGAGTTTTACGACGGAAAACGGCACGTGTACGCAATACAGAAGAAGATCGAACGGCTTCAGACCAATCGCATATCGTATTTCTCACTCCTCGAGTTCGCCAAATTCCAAACAGACCGATAATGGACAAACCATTACCGCGGCGGCATACGTGAATTTATACTTGAATTTATGAAAAAAATACAGCTGATAGACAATAAAAATATGCATTAGACATAAATGTCTTATCAGCGGTCATCAAGTGTTACGAAATTGGTACCGTTTCTTTACAATGTAATAGGTGATACCAGTGCTGAAAGTACCACCTTATTCTGTGGCACCACCAAAAAACAAAACAGAGTTCAATAAAATAAAGTTTTTATTGTTCAAATCATTTTATTTTTATATTAATTGAAAAATAAATAAACTAACAAAAGTCGGTATTTTGCTGATTTAAATAAAATGATATTCAAACGTAAACAAACGGCCTCAATATCTTATCAGTTCAGGACCGCAAAATATAGTGGCCTCAATTGGATCTGACCAGTGACACACCGCTGACGGGAAAGAAAAGTCTTTACGAGCAATTTCGTTTTCGACTACATATCAACGACTGTTATTGTTTTGCGAATGACGCTGTTGTACTCTAAACATTGTGTTCACTACTAACCCCATGATGCCAGTTCTCTTTCACAATGTTCACATGCCGAAAATCATTTAACATGAGACATTTAGTAAAAAGGATCGTACAATAACTCAATTCCTCGAGTGTGGTCACACTGAATTGGGTTCAGATTAGGTTATTTTGAAAAATGTTTTGACGTCAAAAGAAGTGTCTATACAAATATGTGAAATAATGAATAGACATCATAGTAATAAAGCACTAACTTCTTCTAGAATCTAAAATATTTAAAAATCGCCTCTCCCTGAAAAGGTAAACGGAAAATTGGTACGATTATTGTATTTTGAACAAAAGAATCGAAATAAGCTGAATATTGGTACTATATAATATTTTATTTTCAGTGGTTCTAAAAATGAGTGCGAAATTTAATTAAATATATGTTTACAATAGTAATAATATGATAGTAAAAAATATGCCCAAAATTAAATTAAATATGTGTTCACAATAATAATAATATAATAGTAAAAATATGTATCCAAAATGTATTATAAAATCATAATAGTTCACAATAATTCATAATAATTCAAAATTAAACATAAATTCACAATAGTTTACAATAATTAATTATATATCCAATAGTTTCCCTATGGTATTTAAAAACATATCCATATTCCATTGTAATTTCTTTATTTGCGTAATTGGGAATAGTTTCATGTAGTTTGTATTGATGCTGAACGTTGCAGTTGTACTGAAAGTCGCATGAAACCCATACAATCTTTATTCTTTATTATCGACGTTGTCATTATTTATTGTAGATTAAATTGTTACTTCCCTACTATTCCATGCAATTACTGTAGTTACTTATCTAATGTGTATTGTTAATTGTTTTTTTTTTTCATAGTTTAAGAAACCCTGGTTTTTAACGACCGTACCAATATTCCACATTCAAAACGACCGTACCAATTTTCCCCTGAAAATAGAGTCCGTAACGCCCCTGTGCTACGCTACTGGATATTTGGATTATTGTAAGATTATGAAGTCTACATAGCTCCAATTATAAATATTTGCATAGTAATCAGAGGCGTATTTATGATTGTTGTTCAGGGGTGGCTAAAATGACATCTGACTATATAATTCGTAATTGACGGTACCATTTATCTGCACGAATAGCATTTAATTATTGCCATTTGGTGGGGGGGGGGCTAAAACTACTCTTTTTAGGGCCTTAGCCGCCCTAACTCTCCCTTAAATACGCCCCTGTCTGTGGTATTATCGTATATGATGATAGCGTAACATGCGAAGCGATAACCGCTGCCGAAAGAGTCCAGACGATTTTTAATTTTTAACATTATTCTAACGACTTAATGTAAACGATACAGTGCTTACAAGGCCGGGTCGAGGGTCAGAGAGCAAAGTGGTAACTTGATGCATAAATATTAAATACGATGGAGTCGGTTAGAGGTGGAAATGTAAGACTGTGTAATAGTACAACTCGATATTATTATAACCTTTGAGTTATAATATGTCATGTTCGAAAAAAAATTCAGTTTTCGGCGTTCGGATTTTGATTAAGAGAACGCAACACCCGCGTGTGTTGTCTCTGTCTTACTAATGCACAACACTGAGAATTTACATTCAGCAGAACCCATTTCGCGTTGTTAGTTTTAATTTTAGAGTAATGTGATCTATCATCAAAATATGTAAATATAAAAATAATATCTATGGCTGTACGTTGGATTTTTTATGAAAATTTTATTTCTATACTTGTTTAAATCTTACAACACAAAATAATTGATTTTGCTGAACGGGACGAGCCAGGTAGGGCCATGGCCCTACTTGAAAATTCCGGACCCCACCATAAGCCCGACCTCAAACATAATAAATAATATTATATTCTTTATATCAATTTTTTATAAGAATTCATCAGAGAAAAACATATTTGTTCACCGTACAAAATTGAGATTAAAAAACTACTATATACTTTCATAATATATTTATATACATTATATGTTAACTGCTAATTCTATCTAGAACCTACTTCTACTTCCAATTTAACTTACTTTTAATTCTACGAATTAAGATGTTAATATACTATTTTATTAATATATTATATTATATTACATTGTTTCGTGTTTATACCACTACAGATGTATATACAAATGATCGTGTAACGAATAAAGTAATAAATATAAAGGTGCTTATTACACAGCAGGGGGTAGGTCCAAATTATAAACGTTTTAAATTCTGAGTGGATTGAAAAAGTATCTAATGGCTTTTTTTATTTTTATGTAAACTATTTTTCTGATTAAAAGCGTATTTGGATTAGTGTAGTCAAAGTACTATTTTAACAGGTCACTTTTTGAAACTCACAATTTTTTTTTCGATAAACAAGGAATAACTATCAAAAGTTTGAATAAAAACGGTACGCAATTTCATGAAATTCTGTTATTGAGTCGTAACACCAAAAATAATAGTACTTAAAACTTGAAATGTGCAATGTGCATCCTTAAGTGAAAATTGTGTTGTAAGTACAGACTGAATACAATTTTCCGTTTATAGAATAGTTATAGAAACATAACTTTAGAAATATATATTTTTTTTTAATAATATTTTTAATTTTTGGAATTATGAGCTGCAAAATAAAAGCATAGTTTTAAATTATAGATGATTAGCTCGAATTCTTTTTATTTATTATTTTTTTGCTGAAATCTATTATTTTCGTGGCCCGACCTTATAATTGCTGGCCTTCTAAAGGCCCCACCCAGGGAAAAATTCTGCCGCTGCCACTGGCTGAACGTAAATTGGCCAGACAGAGCCAAATAACGTCAAGTAGCCCGTGGGTAAGTGTAACGTTTTCTTAAAAATTTAACCAAAAAATTAAGGTAAATATTATAATATGACGTAATACACTAATGTTCATAATCATACGTCCTACCTATGTTGTAAAAATTATAATACTATTTATTTATGTATATTATAAACACTTTGGTTATTTCCACGCGGAGAAACGCGATAGTACCTAATTAATAACCGTCGTCGATCGAACGAACGCGAGAGCGTCCAAACGTTAACGACGTGTGCGTCTGCGCTACTAAAATAATAATAATTTTATGAAGAACTTGTCGTCGTGTATCACACCGGAACGTTCATTATGTTATTATTATTATTATTATTATTATCAACACGCTCGTATGTGTAAAACATAATATACCCGATATCGATGTTCGGGTGTGTGTGTTCGTTATTTTTACACAACACATTATAATATTGGAAAATAATCTTTTAAAAAACATTATTATAAACGCATCATCGCGGCTGGCAATACAACAGGTACACCGTCGTTTTGATCTAATCTCTTTTCGTAAAATGTGAATTTATTAACCGTTTTATTAGCATTTGGCGTCGTGTTACGTATGTATAATATAATATTATTACAATATTATGGAAAAAAAAAAAAAATTATTCAATATTAAACGATTTTTATAGCGCGAGTGCACACACAAGCATTCGATTTCGGTTTTGTGATCGAAACGTATTTTAGTACACCGTTTATACTTTTATTGCGTCCAATCTCGTAAAATTAAATACGCCTACCCGGTGATAACATCCCGAATAATAATAATAATAAAATGCAAATTCTCAATAATATTTTTTTTAACTCTTACAATAATAAATCGAATATTCGGTTTATCTAAATAAATAGTCCACAGCTCAGAGCAACGTAGTTAATTAATACGTCGTTGCTGTTGTTAGACGAAAAAAAAAAAAATTACAATAATAACCAACGGCAGAACGAGTTGTAGAGCAAAGTTATTGGTGTCATTGATGGGGAAAAAACCAGTTTTTGTAATTTGACTGGTTACAATGAGCCGAGAAAACACACTCTCGGAGAGTGAGAGATAGGACACAAGATTTTTTTTTTTGTTAACAAGCTGCGAGAATTGAATTTAAATTAAACTTGTGAATCAGCTGCAGCCGTGTGGATTTTTATTTTCACAATGTCTCTGGCGCGCGCTCGAGAGCCACACGATTTTATTACTACAGTCATAGAGTACGTGTAGTAAAAAAAAAAAAAAAAAAATACTACCGTAATAATAGTATAATAAGAAATATTATTATAAAAAAAAAAAAAAAGAAAAACTTCACTTACATCAAAGAATATTATATTATAGTGTTGGAACTTCTAGATTGAGTTTTTAAAAAAATTAAAACGAACGTTATATAATAATAATAATAATATAAGGCCTCTGGAGTGATAATTTTCTCGTGCAACAAGCAGCACACTGCACCACGTACGACGACGAGAATAATATCATCGTTTGATGCACATAATATATTAATAGGCAAACGTATATAATACGCACGTGTATTAACACAAAATATGCATTACGACTCGTAACTAATAAATTAAAAATTATAAATTGCTTTTTTTTTGTTTTTTCAAAACCGCGGGTAACCGACCCGCAAAGAGAACGGACGTACTTGTGTACAACGTATACATTATTATAAATACATAATACACGTACAGCGTCCATAAATAATATAATACAACAAACTATCTATACAATGTATAAATGTTCACGGTACACACAATTAAATATTCATTAAGTATATACCATATTCAAGGTCAAAATAGGAACAATTATATTAACATGGCTACTTCTTGCGCAGACCTGTAAGACGTATATATACTGCTCTAGGTTTGTTTTTATTTTTTCGTCCATAATAGGTACGGGTCCGTTTAAATACGGTATAATTAGGGCCCGGATTTTAATGTAAAATGAATCTTTTGGTTGATCTTAGTAGACAGTGCTTTCAAAGTACACAATTTGTTTTGTGTAACAGAGAATTCTAAAGTCAAACATTCATTTTGCATTTTTCGATATTTTTTCATTTTAAGAGCATATTTCAACACTTTTCACAGTAATTGTATTCGTTTTAAGGCATATCTGAATACATACATACTATTTGTACGTAATAAGACTCAATAATTTAAAATTTAGTCAATTCAAAATATACATTTTTCAGGTTTTTCCTTAAAAATACCTACAAATTTTTCCCGGATTGTATCACTGGAAGTTTAACACAATCTTAAATGTATATTTTCGTGTGTTTAGAACATAGATAAAGAAAAAAATGGATAGGCCACAACAGTTTTTCAAGCGAAAAAGAACATTTTGAAAATTTGTTGTTATATGGGTTTCCTTCTTATGTAAAATAGACCCCAAATAAGAAAAGGAAACCTCTTATGTCCTATTTCTCTCTTCCTCAAAAAAGACCTCGGATCCCATGTAGTGTAATTTAAATATAATTTGCCATGGGCTATCCATGCATTTATCATCTATGGTTTAGAACGAATTTAACAGTCGAGTGCAGCCAATTCAGTTTTTTTTTTTTTTCATTTTGTAATAAAAAACACATTATAAATTTCCTAATTAAATTATTATTAAATAAAGAAAAAGAGGTCATTTTTAAGAGTATTTTCATGGTAAAATATATTTTAAGGGCATTTTCGACTTTTTTCTAGAGCACTTTTTGATGGTTTTTAGTGTATTTAAATCCGGGCCCTCGTTATAATATTCTGTGTACTCGTATTACCGTTAAGTACACGTCTTATGCGTCAACGGTAAATTGTTATTTTATACCGCGAAAAAAAAAATCGAATAATAGGAATTTCAATATTTGTTTAGTTTACGATAATTGTTTACAGAAAAAAAAAAACAAAAAACAAAAAACGCTGTAAGGCTCACGACCGTTTTTTCGTAAAACGTATATATTACGCGTTAATCGGCCTGTCAACGGGTCTCGTCAAAAAACGCTCGGCTGAAGGTCATCAATCGACTCGGGGAGAGTTCAAAGGTCGATCCGTCGGAATCCACGCCGCGTTCTCATCCGTACACACGCACACACACAATGTGTACACGCTAGCTTTGAATAATACCACTCTGGTCAACAACCACACATCACGTCGATTTTTGATTAGTTATTTTGACACTATTGACCCACCGCCGGGGAGCGCGACTCGTGTCCCCCCCTTCCCGGTCCACCTGCTCACCACACAATCATCACGAACGCGTTGTAATCAACCACGAGCGTCTCAAAGTCCTCTGAGGACTGTAACTCGAGATTTGGTTGATGTAAGAGGGGGGAAGGCTATCGCTCAAACTTCAAACGCCCCCCCCCCTCTCTTCCCCGAAAGAACGATTGATTTTCGAGTTTCGGCTGCAACGGGACTTAACGATAATTGTACATTTTTTGTGTCTCCAAAACGTGGTGGAACTTGGTGGCTGAGGGGTCGACCTTTTTCCAAAAAACGGAACACTCAAAATTTTTTACTAGATTTTTGCGGAACACGATGATATTTCACCACGGTTATAACTTATAAACGTCTCGATATAATAATTATGGCAGGATTATAATTAAAATTTCACGCCTGCATGTCTTATACAGTTGTGTTTTAGAAATTGATAAATGTCATGAAAATGTTAAGTCGATGAAAATAAAAATGTTGTACACTTTTTGGTTTGTCTTCTACTGTTATTTAAATTTTGGCAGAACACTTACTCTAAGTTCACAGAATCTAGGGCCACCCATCTGCGTTCAACCGCGTGAATGAACTTACAATAATTATTATACTCACGAATTTGCAATTAGACAATAATATTAAATATGATTTAGTCGACATGGGGGGGGAGGCTAACTTCACAAGGGTCTCGGTAAAAAGGAATGCAGCACGAAAATTGCGCGCGGAAAATTACAGGTCCACAACAATTATTATAAATAATTAGAGTCATAATACGTATATATATTTATGCGCGTGTGTGTTTGTGTATGTGGGTGGTGTATCCCCGAAACGAGACAAGAGTAAAAAAAAATCCGTTCGGACACGATTTCTACCCCTCCCCTCCGTGTATACTTGACCATCATCATCATCATCATCCGCGGGTCGTCCGAAGTCGTCGAAGTCTCCGCCGCGCCGTCATCGTCGTCGTGTCCGGTGCAATTACCGCGAGTGGAGACCGCGAGGTACGTATTTTTTTTTTGTTGTCTTCCTCCTCTTATATTCGTTTTCTCGATTTTTAAGGATCTCATTTCAGACGAGTACATAACAACGATATAATAACAGGTCAGTGACGGGATAATATTATCCTCGAGTCTATATTATACACACACACACACACACACACACCTGTATAATATGTGTGTGGTGTATACGAGTACACATACCTTGTTAGCGTACCGCCCACAGCCGGTCAGGATTTTTAGGCCACACGTCGTCGTCTTGTTACTTTTTTTTTTTTTATTTTGTACATACACGCGTATGTATAATAACGATTCTCTCTACTACCTAAGTTAAGCCTCATCGCATATATACATTTAAATTGGTAAAGGTTTTTATTTTTTTATTCATTTTTTTTTTTTTTTTTTTGCCCCATGTACTGTACGATGATAATAATAATAATAATGATAATAATAATAGTTTATTTTTTTTTTTTTTATCTCTCCTCCGTTTATACACCGACGACGACGACGACGACGACGACGAAGGACACGGGGATTCGAATTCGATAACCGATTACTCTTGATTGAGCTCACGTAGTCGTACTCGTATTATATTATTACATATTGTGTATTATCGTATACCACAGGGTGATGGGCAACGGCGGCGGGCCGGTGACCGCGGACATACACGATCGAAGGCGGTGGCGGCGCATCAAGACTTCCCCGTACTGTCTCCGCGCGCCTCAGCACAAACACACAGTTACAAAGTGTATTATTGTTGTTATTATTATTATACGTAGGTACACCGCACACGTAACGCGTCGTACTCTCGCGTGTATACAAACAATGTATGTATAATTGAAATCGATTCGATTCGTCCGTACTACTATATATTATTTACATTATTTGTTATTATTACTATACGCGTAAACGAACGTCCGTTTTGTACACAGTCTGCGCGCAATGTGTCATCGAGTTAAAAAAAAAAAAAAAAAAAAAGTAAAGTATAGACAAGAAAGCCGGACACAATTCGCACCACATATAAAGGACAACAGTAGTCGTCATTTTCGAGTTTTCAACACACACCCACCAAAAGTATCTGACCCCTGCGTCCGACTTTCTTGTCTATACTTTCCTTTTTTCTATTATCTATATTATATTTTTCTATTACCTATGTTCTTATATCTAATATATAAAGGAAAAAAATTAATGAGAAGAAAAGTGTTAGAAAAATGTCCAAATTTTTTTTTCACATTTTCTACATTTTCATAAAGTTTGAATCAAAAAATTATGGTTTCCGAGTCCTTATTGTCAAATTTTGTGTAGCTCCCCCCCCCTAAAAAAAAAAAATAAAAATATTGATGAATTGAGAAAATCAAAAAATGACTCCTTAAAGTACCAACTAGAGGCAAATCCAGTTTCAAAAAGTTCCTGGTCGAGACTTTTATACAAGTATTTTCATATGAAAAAGTGTTTACAGAAAAAATAATAATAAACATCATTGTAAAAACACTAGCTTCTTCACTGCGTTCAGAATCTGAAAATACGCGTTGTAATAATTATGCATGTCCACCATAAACATATGCGTGTGTCACGCAATCGTAGGCGGACATCGGTTGGAGCTTTAGGGGTCTTAGTCCCCCCAGAAATTTCAATAACTTCCCTAAAATCAAAACATATTATTAACTGTTACTTGTTTTTATTATTTATACGAGCAAAAATATTTATTTCTTTGATAGTCCTCCCCTCTCCTAATGGTATTAACCTTATGCAATTTTTTAAAAAATATAAGATAGCTTTGAATGATTTTTTTGTGAAAAAAAGGGAGATCATCCCCTGAACCCCCCCTTTTTTTCGCCCATGTCTATACCGTGTTACAGTGTATAAGAGCATCGGTATAAATACGTGACCCCGCGACCCTACAACGACGACGTTTTGAATTAAATTATTAAAATTCGAATTCGCATTTAAATCGCAAGACGGCGTTTTAGTAATCAAATTTTATGTGATTTTTCTCTCCGTCTGTACGTCTGTGTAATAGTCTTTGGTCTCGTCTGCGCGCGCGCATAATACGGTTTTGTCTTTCGCAGACGCTTAATAGGCCCCCCGAAATAAAAAATAATAAAAACCCGTATCGAATAAAGTATTATTTTTATGTTAATCGTTCTGCCGTGTTGTAAATATTCACGGTCGGCCGTCGTTTGCATAAAATTAGACGACTATATATATATATATATATATACGAACGAACGGGTGTTCGAATCGTTTGGGAAAGAAAAAAAAATACCATAAAGAGAAAAGAAATTAAATTTGATTTGAAATAATAAAACTCGACCGTTATCGCGGCAACACTATATTACTATTATAATATTATTATGGTGTATATATTAATATATTATTTTTCGTTGGTGGCCAATTATTACTATTACCGATTCTTCGCATATTATAATGTTATAATTAAAACGCATTAAAAACGACTCAATCTTAATTAATAATAATTGTGTTATAATAATAATAATAATAATGTTTTTATGTCACATTATAATAAATATATGTGTGTTTTTTTGTTGCGCGCCATAATCGCACAAATCGGTTAAGAATAATTTTGATGGGTGACTTTAAAATGTTTATATAAAGAACGTTTTCCTATATATATATATATATATATATATATTATATTACACCTAATCATTCGGCTTTTTTTTTTAACCCGGTAATAGGTTAAGGGTTGAGCCCCGATATTTACTCGAATCGAGACGAATGAACGGGAACGTTTTTGTAACCCGATCACGCACGACGACGTCACTAATCGTCCAAGTATATAATAATATGCCGATTTTCTTTATTTCCGGCAATCACGCAGTCATTACGTTTTTCCCGGAATAAATGTAAAAAATAACTTCCGTGTTCTTTAAAAATGAATACGAAAACCCGGACGGTATTTATAGCCTATCGCACGCCTTTAGAATGTTCGTCGGGCCATTTTCGAAATATTATATTTTGTCAAATTCCCTTCTACTCCCTCCTCGAATACCCTTCGTACATCAGCCAATACATTACATGCGCAGCATTTTAAGACCTACACGTGAAAACTCTTAATGATTTTAAAAAAAATTTAATACCAAACAACGAGTCACTGGCCACTTGTGTAGTATGATCACGTTTATTCCCCAGGCACTATGGGTTTTAGAAACGCATTTTGTTATAATATATTAATTATATTACTATCGATTTTCAAGGGTTTTTACTTAATAATTTACAAATTAAATGATAAAATATAATACCTAAGTAATAATTTGGAACCAACGAATGGTTAAAAAACCGAACATGCTTCGCACCATGAGTGTTCTTCGCTCCTCGAATGAAATTTAGTGGGTTAATTAATACAATACGATATGCCGTTTCATCAATAAAACGATCCTGAGCAGAGCTACAGTTTTTATGAAACAATTTTACTTGAAAAATTATAAAGTTAATTAACATTTCAAAAAAAATCATTTTGTATACTCGGCCAGTTTAATATCCCACTATTAGCTAGGAATTTTCAAAATTTTCTTTCACCAAAATAATTTCCATATTATTGTCCATATCTGTATTTAAATTTTTATTAAGTTTGGATGAAAAAAAAAGATTTAAAAGCGTTTTTGTCAAATTTTGGATAGTTTATATCGAATTCCGGAAGAACTATTGATAATTTAGAAAAATTAATTCCCAAAAGCAACGAATTGAGGTGAATTCTGATGCAAAAAGTTGCTGTTCGAAACTTTTCTATACCAAAACGTGTGTATACGTATATTATGCAAAGAAAAATAAACATCGCTGTATAAAAAATACACTTTTAGCTTCTTCGCTCCACACTCGCACAGTCTTAAACGAGGATATGAAAACAAGACGATTAAATTCTAGTTAAATACATATAGGTACAGAGGTAGGTACACCCGATTAACCGTGCGTATAACATATTACACTATATTATAATATATACCGATTTTTAATTTGTAACCCGGTGGTCGCCTCGTCAGCAGCGCGTGAGACACGTTGTAGTTACGATATATGCATGTTCACGTGAAATTTTACGCTTACCGTGTGATTTTTAACGAGGAAACGAGTCGGTTCGGACGTCGTTTTTAATCGAAACCGTCAGGGATACCTGACGATGGCGCGCAGACGGACGTCTGACAACGGATCGTTGTACAACGCGATCGGCGTACCATTATTATTAAGTCATTATAATAATAATATAATATAATGTATATGTACATATGTTTATGTGTATATTTTTGTGCGAGCGTAGGTATATACATATCGTATAAAAAAAAAAAATATGCGCCTTGTTTATTATAAAATATAGGCCGGACCGAGTGTGTAGTAATAACACCGCAGCGCACGATCGCATTCGAAAAGCCCACCGAGAAGTATAATATTATAAGTATAACACAGTATGTACAACGGCCATAGGCTGCTGCAGAACATATTGTAAAATAAAATTATGTATAAACAAGAAAGCCGAACACAATTCGCTCCTCGGGTCAGATACCCTTGAAGGGTGTGTAATGTGTATAGTTTTAAAGAAACGATAAATCATTTCTTCGATAAGACGACGATTCTGAACGAAAGAAGTTAATAATATAAAAAAAATAAAACAATAATAGTCGTCATTTGCAATACACTCACCAAGAGTATCTGACCCGAAGAACGAAGAATAACCGTGGTGCGAAGTAAGTTTTTTTTTTTGTCTATACTTTACTTTATTTTACCTTACTTTACTTGACTTTACATTACTTTACTTCACTTAACTTTACTTTACTTTACTTTACTTTACTTTACTTTACTTTACTTTACTTTACTTTACTTTACTTTACTTTACATTACATTACTTTACTTGACTTTACTTTATTTTTTTTTTATCTAATAAATAAAGGAAAAAAATTAAATGAGAAAAAAAATGTTAGAAAAATGTCCAAAAAATTTTTTCACATTTTCAAAATTTTTTGGACCCAAGTTATTTCTCATATTATGGTCTATCTGTGGTTAAATTTTCATAAAGTTCGGATCAAAAAGTGATTGTTTCCGAGTATTTTTTGTCAAATTTTAGGTAGTTTTAACCAAAAAAAAAAAATTGAAGAATTGAGAAATTCAAAACATGACCTCTAAAGTATTGTCTGAAATTGTAATACACAGGTAGGTACTGAGGTACTTAATATACAGTTTAAAATAAATGTTTTAAAAAATATTTAATTTAATTTAATAAGGTAATTTTGTAAACTTGAATTTGTAAAGTTCAAAAATTTTCAACTTTTTGAAAATTTATGTCATTAATAAATTTGGGGGGATAAATAACTGTTGTTCTAAAATGAATTATTGCTGTGAAAAAACTATAACTATCAACAATCGCCATTGTCATTTCGTTTTCGCGGGTCACGTGACGGCATTTGGGCGAGCGACAAGTTTCCACGTCTCGCGTTTAATACCGGGTAAAAAAATCAAATCAAAAATAAATAAATAAAAAATCGACGGCCGCCGGTCTGGGAAAAACCCCGACAAACGCATAATATTATACACGGAAGGTGGGGAGGATGGTGGTGAAGACTCGCATTAGTTCAAGGTTACGGGTCAATTTTCTGATATCGTTGACGCGGGTGGTCATGCGTTATTATTATTACTTGCGCCTCGCGCACACGTCGTCCACGACGGACGGACGTATTATATTATTATTATAAATATTACGTAGCAACTCGTTATTCACCGAAAAATAATTAAACCAAATTACTAATCCAAACATTGCCTCGACCCTAACATTATCCCGCGCGCCAGTTAAAGACACCCAGAGACAGTGCGCGTGTAAGTATGTATTTATGTTGTTTTTAAATTGGTCTTTTAGAGACAGTACTCCGGGCGACGCGTCGTAACGACCTGCACACGCGGCCGCCCTGTTTATTTCGTCTGGCCAATCCCTTCGAGACACGAATCTCTACGGTAGGTATGTGTGTGTGTTATTTCGAGTCCCGCGGGAGATCAGACCTGTGCACGCACAAGTGTATTTATATATATGCGCAGAAACACAATAATAATTTTTAAACACGGTCGCGCGCATCTTCGCGCGTTTTTATTACACCATCACTGCTGCAACGCCGGTTTTCGGGTGTGTGTAGCCGCGGCGTGTATTTATGATGTTCGTTACTGAATTTTATTTTTATTATTATTATTATTTATTTTTTCACCAGAAATTTATAACGCCGTAAAAACCAATGAACCGTGTAATAATTTCGAAAGG
This sequence comes from Stegophylla sp. TES_Ste_2020, assembly GCA_025469315.1. Classification (NCBI taxonomy): domain Eukaryota; kingdom Metazoa; phylum Arthropoda; class Insecta; order Hemiptera; family Aphididae; genus Stegophylla; species Stegophylla sp. TES_Ste_2020. Next base: position 4,785 of record JAIPRM010002397.1, on the reverse strand, counting down.
CGCCGGAATTCTTATATGCGTACGGGAATATCTCGCAGCAGTACGAGTGTTGTGTGTGTGTGTGTGTGTGTGTGTGTGTTACTACTATGTTGTAAACGGCGTCGTGTGGTTTGGCGAAACATGCAAAACAACGTCGTCGGACGTCGGAAAATCGTTTTTCGAAAAAGGGTTTTTCGTTTTTTATATTTTTTTTCATTCCCCGTCCCGAGTCGCGGGCGGCTCGACATTATATTATAATGTGAACACACAGAAATTATTGGTTTGGCTCGTATCCAGGCGATGGCGGCGACGCGGTCTGTTGAAGGGCGCTCCCGAACTTTTTATACTCACTGCTGCTGCTGCTGCTGCTTTTTTCCCCCATATACCAAAGTCCAAGGAGGTGCTAAAAATTTACGACCGTTTACGGGTGCGCGGTGATTTTTTTAGGTTCTTTTTTTTTTTTTTTTATCACTGCAAATACGAAACCGTGCACGTATCGATAACATATTCATGCGTGCACAGTGGCTTCATAAATACTTAAAGACGGGATGTGTATAATATAAAGGATCACCTCGGACCCGCCTCGGAAATAACGTCGAAAACCGTAGAGAATTTATACTCTCGGGGAAACGTTAACCCCGTGTGTACATTACATCATAGTATATAAATGTATAATATGGGAAATTTTAAGCCAATTTTTTTCTTCAAGGCGTACTCGTTATATAATACTATTATATACGTTTTACTTATCGAATACATAACTTATAATAATATATCGTCGATGTTTTTTACCTCGTTCGAGCCAACTTATTCAAAAGAGCTCACTTTTTATTGAAAATACTCTTTAAACGTTATAATATAATATATTTTTGAGTTTTCATTCTGTATTATGTCGAAGAGGTCACTGATAATAGAGCACGTAGTTAAGTGCAGTATAAACTATCGAGTGTTGGGACTGTATATGCATATAATATACATTCTCAGAAACGTTTTCTTTTAATTTTTTTTTAATTTTAGATTGAATTTGAAATATGACCTATGAGTCGCTAAAACGATTTCTTTTTAAATTTAATCGTTGACGTCAATGATGACAGTTTTTTTTTTCCATACCCATTTAATATGGCTTACTGCGTATAGTAATAATTTACTATATAATCTCGACTATTATTAAAACAATATAGCATTAGACATTTAATAATAATTATTATTTTACTAACTCGTTTTCATATTCGCAATCAACATAATATCGCCCGAGGCAAAAAGTGCGTTCGTATAGAACAAATATGTAAATATGAAATATAAATCAAACGTATAATATGTTTACGACTTTTACTAATACTTTAAACACACATGTTATTATTATTATTATTTGTTATTAACGTTTTCCGATTTAATATTTTTGTCAGTAATAATACGTTTCCAATGCATCACTTTTGACGTTTTATATTATTAGGTTAAACAAATTGGTAGTAGGTAGATGTCGAGTGCTTATAACGTTTATAATTACTCAAATTGCAATTTTGAGTCCGATAATTAATGACTTTGGCCCACTCGATGACAAAGTAAATAATAAACGTGAATAATAATGTAAACGAATTAATTTGAAAAAATATCAAAAAGAGTCGTGATTTTCGACACACCCACCGAGAGTATCTGACCCGAGAAGCGAAGAATATCCATGGTGCGAAGTATGTTCGGCTTTCTTGTCTACACTTTACTTATTAATTATTACTTTAATTTATTTTACTTTACTGTGCTATACTTTACATTACTTTAATTCAATTTACATTACATTTTTTTTATTCAATAAGAAAAGAACAGAAAAAAGACGATTTTACTTTGAGAAGAAAAAAAAAATTTCGAAATTTTGTCACACCAAAATATTTCTCATAATATTGTCTATCTATGTTTAAATTTTCATAATTTTATTATGTATTTTTGTATTTTTTTCGAATTTTGTATATTTTTCCAAATTTTGAGAAAGCGTTTGAGAATTTCGAAAAATGACCTCTCTAAAATACCATCTTAAAGTAAGTTCAATTTCAAAAAAGTTTCTGGTCGACATTTTTGGTGGACAAGTGTTTCTATACGAAAACGTGTGAACATAAAACGAGAAAAAATAAAATAAATAAAATAATAAACATTATCGTAAAATCACTAGCACCTTCGCTTCGCTCAGAATCTAAAATGAATAAACAAATCGAACGTTGAAAAAATAGAAAATAACCATTTAATTTTATGGCTAAAATTGTTTATCACAAACCACATTTATACATATATATATTTTCATTATTCTCCTTGTTGTAATTACCATGATGATGTTATCGAATGACCGTATAGCGTAATAGGTTGCGTTTCTTTATAATATTATTATTATTATTATTATTATTATTATGTGTTCATACTTGCAACATAATATTATTAATTTTCTTTATACTTTCGACTGCCACAGCTCAGCAGCTACGGTGTGTACGTAAAAAATAAACTGCTCGCCCCCTGCAGTAACTATTATGCAAATTATATTCGACGAGCTTATTATTTTACTCATTGTTATCTCGTCGTCGAGTCATAATATCAAACACATTATACCGACACGGCATCGGCAGTATACCCGAAGTAAAGGAAAAGCAGTCAACGTCTCAGCCAAACACTCACACAAAACGCACACACGACGATTGACGATTGGTCCAAATTTTGCCGCCCGAACACTTGATGAATACAAAATTTCGTCTTTGGTCTTACCGTCGTCACCGGTGCAGGGTAAACGGTTGTTTTTGCATCGCGATGACGGTACAAGACGTGCTCACCAGACTTTTATATAATATATAAATACATAGAAGGAAACGCACTCTGACCGAAACAATAAAACATCATAACGTTTTGTTTTTTTTTTTTTTTGTTGGCACCGACGCCGGAAGTTCGAGATATCGTCGGTACAGAGTACACACGATACACTGTTTGGTATACACTGTACGCATACGTTTTGAAGAGGACGTTACGTGTAAGTGTATGTATATAGAGCAGATAAAAAAGCGAAATCACAAAATATTCTCAGAATCACCGATTGTATTATTAGTGACAATAAAAAGCAAATTATTACCGCAGTGCACGACTTTTAAGTATTCGACATTCACTCAGTTTTACACGGTCAAAACAAGTTCGTTACATTCGCAGTGGTCGTCACCACTACTACACCATAATATTATATTAAATGCACGCACACAGGTACAACTATATATATATATATATATATATTATTATAACACGAGCTTTTGTATTATTATTTTTATGGTGTGTTTTACGCGAGTATTGACGGAGTGTCGCGCAGACAATCGATTTCGAATCGCGTCGTCGAACTGCTGTTCAGGGGTACCCTTGACTACGACCGTTGTACCACATACTACCACATACTACATAAATATAGAGAGTGAGAGAGAGAGAGAGAGAGAGAATAAATGATTTTACACACACGCACGAGCACGTGAAAAACGAAAAACAAAAAACAAACAGTGCCTGCACGCGGGTGGTATTATGAGACGTGGTAGACGTAATAATAATATACCTGTATATATATATCTACCCTTGCACAGTGTATACACATAATATTATAACCGTGTGTACACACACACACACACACACACATGTGCATACATATCGTGTAAAATACATCCACACGTACAACGCTTTTGTGTTCACACACAAACACAATAACATTGTATTGGGTAACACACGCGAACGGGTGTATAATAATATTACGCGCCGCGCGTTAAAGGTTACGACGACGACGACGACGACGACGGTTACTACTCCATGCATACGCGAACGATGATGTTCCGAAAACCATTAACACCGTAGTACCCTACACTCTATATCGCCGCGTCCACTGTACCAATTAGACGATTTGAATGTTAAACATTAAATTTTTATCTATATTACATATTAACACGATCGATTTTCAATACAACGAATCGGTTAATGTGCTGGGCTTGGGGACACCGGTAGCTACCCGAAAACGACAACCGTGTATATATATATATATTACAGTAGGTCGTACGGATATATTGCATATTATTATTATTAATTACCGTTATCACACATTAAGCGTATAAACGAACGAACGGGGTTGAACGAATGATTATTGGTATCATATTATTGTTATCGACAGTGTGATTTGTCGAGCTTGGTCACCCCCCTTCTTTTTTGGTCGTAAAACTTGGATTTTTATCTTCAAAATGTACAAGTTACTGTAAAAAAAACTATGTTTTCCACAACTTTTTCGCGTCACCTTAAGGATGTCTTGTGGAAATACAAACTATTTTTTTCAAACTACAATCAGTCAAGGCAAAATCCCCGATTTTAATATTACAGAATTTTATTTTTCTGATTATTCTGCGAATTTTAATGCGTTGAAATCAAAATTCGAAAGAATAGCTTTTGAATTATTCAAATTTAAGTATTTTTATTTTTGCTAGGTAACTAAATATCCATTGAAGAAACTATTTTCCTTAATACTTAAATATTAGAATAATTCCAAAAACCACTCGTTCGAGTTTTGATTTCAATGTATCAAAATGCACAGAAAAAATGACCTGAATAAATCTCCGAAGTTAAAGTGGGGCGTTACCGTTTGAAAAAAAGAGTGGACGCTCTTAAGGTGACATGAAAAAAGTCGGACATAGTTCGCACGATGGGTGTACTTCGCACGACGGGTGGTATTCTCTTGACGGGCGTATTAAATTTTAAAGAAACGATAAATCATTTCTTCAGTAAAACGATTCTGAACAAAGGAAATTAATAATATAAGAA
>JAIPRM010002396.1:5558-26854 GCA_025469315.1 Stegophylla sp. TES_Ste_2020 | reverse complement strand
TTAATAATAATCTTTGCGCTTTTACTTGCGATCAAAACGTAGTATGTTGTATGAAACCAGCTATGTGTAATATATAGTTGGTATACTTCAGTTGTGTTATAGATCAAATCAAAAGTGTATTAGTGATTGATTAAGTATTTTAAGTGTTTTTATAATTTTTAATTCAACTCGATTAAGTGTAGGTAAGCGGGGCTTATAAGTTTTAGATTCATTTACATCCACAACATCTGCCATCGTGCAAAAAACGAATTAAACTACCTTTCACTAGAGAAGTGAGTCTACTACTGACAAAGCTCAGAATTTTTGAAGGATATGTTTTTTATTTAAAGTGAAAAGTCAAGTTTATGTATACCAATTTACCCCTAACGCCGGCCCTTATTAGACATATATTATGTGAGTGAGATCATACTACCTTTTCAAGTATTGATATTAAGAATTAAAAAATTAATAATATAAAAACTAACAAAAAACGAGAAATTTCAAAAATTTTCAAAATGCTTGACTCAAAATGAATTAAATATTTTTGAAATTTTTATGAAATATTCTCATGAGTCATGAGTCATGACTATTTTTAATAGTTGATGAATGTTTCAATTTTCTACTTGCATTATTTTGAACTTTTGAAGTTATGTTAAAAATGTTTTTTCAATTTTACAAAAATTTCTGTAATTACATATTTTACCGTTTTTTTAAAATTTTTTGACAAATTTTCTGCGTTTTTGAAAAAAATAATGAGAAATTTAATGATATTCTAAAATATCATCTGAGAGTATTTTGGATCTATAGAGATACTGATCGAAATTTTTGGACAAGTATTTCTTTATGAAAAAGTGTTCACAGAAAGAGGAAAATAAAAATAATAATAAACATCATTATAAAATCATAAGCTTTTTCGATTTTCTCAGAATCTAAAAAAATCTAAAAATAAGTTTTATAACATAAAGAAAATAATTTAAATAATCAAAACTACATTTTTAATATTGAACACGCTAGTTTGTTTGGGAAATTGTAATTTATAAATAAATATTTTCTAAACGGTTTGATATTTTTTATTGGAAAAATTGAGCACATATCAGACTCATAGCTGAAGAAGGAGTCAAAGAAATCTATTGTAGAAATGTAATTTTCAATATATAGCTGATCATATTAAAAAAAAAAAAAAAAAAAACTAATTAATTTATGAATAAATATATTTATTACTAAATATTATTATTAACAATATATTACTTTTAGAATAGGTAATAACAGAATAATGTGTGACCATTTGAGTCTTCATAAACATAATTTTACCATATTTTGAAGTTTAAAGCTCTTATGATTAAAAATTGCTTCAACTGATGTTAACAAACAAATCTTGAATTATATACGAGTAAGCTTGTAAACAATATTCCACGCTAATAACAATAAATTTAATATGTTACGTAATAAAAAGGAAAAAAATCTGCCATTATTTGGATTAACTGGATTAGGAGCAGGAATTCGAACTTGCTTGTAAAACATTATTCAACTAACTTTCAAGGAATTTTAACTAAGTGTAGAAAAATATGAGAAAAGAATTTTGGTAAAAGAAAATGTCTACCGAATTAAGAATAAAAATTTAGTTTTGAATGTTTTATGAAGTTTTGATTGAACAAAAATTATATCAGATATAAAACGTATAGATAAGAAAGCCGGACATACTTCACACCACAGATATTCTTTGTTCCTCGAGTCAGTGTTAGTGGGTTAGTCGAGTTAGTGGGTGCATAGAATTTTAAAGAAACGTAAATAATTTCTTTCTACATCAGACGATTCTGAACGAAGAAAGTAATATACTAAATAAATAAATAAATATAATAAATAGTATAATATTAAGAACAATAATATATAGCTGTCATTTTCAAGACATCCACCAAGAGTATCTGATCCGAGGAGCGAAGAATATCCGTATTTCGAAGTATGTCCGGCTTTCTTCTCTATACTTTACTTTTCTTTACTTCACTTTACTTTTTTATTCTAATAAATAAAGAGAAAAAAAATTTAATGAGAAAGAAAAAGTGTTAGAAAAATGTCCAAAATTTTTTTTTTTCTGATTTTCATTATATTCTTGCGCTAAAATATATCTCATATTATTGTCTATCTATGTTTCAACTATCATAAGTTAGAATAAATTTGTCAAATTTTAGGTAGTTCCCCCCCCAAAAAAAAAAAAAAACAAAAAAAATGAAGAATTGAGAAATTCAAAAAATGACCTCTCTAAAGTACCAACTAGAGGCTAATTCGGTTTCAAAAATTTGCTGATCAGGACTTTTGGACAAATAAATCCATACGAAAAGTGTACACAGAAAAAAAAATGAAAAAGAATAAACATCACTGCATAAAAATGCTTCTTCACTTCGTTCATAATCTAAAAATAGTTGAATCCATTTGTGAGGTTTTTTCAGGTTTATTAGTCATATAAATTATTTGAGTATTTTCATCTTATATTATTAAAAATTAAATATTTTATTAGATAAATACTTACAAAAAACAAGGTAATTCCAAAATTCTATATTTATCCTAATAATAACAAATATTTTGAAAAATTGCAACCAACTGTACTACACTATTGTTTTAATTGGTGAAAATTTTAAGTTTTTATTCCGATTAATTTGTAGTTATGACTAACTGTAAAATTGATTTCATGATAATGTTGACGGTAATATTTGGGTTTTTATTACATTTTTCTGAGTTTTCCTTGTTTTGAAAAAAAGTATTAAGAATATATCTTCTCTTATGTACCATTTGAATACAATATTCGATCCAAAAAGCTGCTGTATGAAACTTTTAACAAATATTTCTAAACGAAAAAGTGTTTTCATAAGAAGGAAGTGAAAATAAATAAACATTATTGTAAAATCATTAGTTTCTTTACTGAAATCAGTGCAATCCGACTATAAAATGAAAACAGTAAAATCAAAGATCTTGGGGAACAGATAATCTCACAGAAAAGGCAACTACCTTCCCCGTGCTCATGCTTATACTCCTAATATTATATCAGAAGTTTAATGCTTGTGAATAATTATTGCAAGTCGTAAAAACACTTGTTCAATGTACGCTTGTATTGTAAAAATCCTATTCTAGAAGTTATATTATATTCTTAGAAATATATTTATTGGTTTGAGCAAAACTCGCTCTTCGAATTATGTTCAGTAATAATTATTCATAAATGCAACCATTAAAATTATAATAATAAAAATAGATGTCCTATGCTGCACAGTGCACATCACGGCTATAGCCTAGTACTGTACAGTGTACATATAAAAACATCACAACAGTCCGAGGCTCATTCTGGTGAATTCTCGACATTTTAATCGGAGTAGTTCGGTGTCCTTTCCCTAATGTTCGTGGTTATTACCTTAGATTCTAAGGAGCTTAGATCGTATGATTAATTCATGGTTATAACTTGTTATATTAATTATTTAATAATGTTCATATTTAGGCATATAATATATATACATATAATTTAGAAACACGTCACGTCATCACATTTATGATTTCACTCACTCTGTATAACATGTGTACAGAGCTGTCGTGTTCTTATAGTTTTTTTTTTTTTTTTTTTTTATGGTGGATCATGAGCGAAAATGTACACGTTTTTTATATTATTAACTTCCTTCATTCAGAATCGTATTATTGAAGAAATGATTTATCGTTTCTTTAAAATTCAATACACCCCAGTGGCGTATCCAGGACTTTTTTTTGGGAGGGGCTAATCAGTGACAAAATTCCATAATCCTTTTTGATTTCATTAATTTTTAGAAATTAGAAGAAAGCCCATAAAATCATGATACACCCCCCCCCCCCAACAACACTTATTTAATTAGCACCTATGCACCATACAGTCTTATTTATTACAAAATTAAATAATAATTAACATTTAATTTTAATCCTCTTACAAATTTGACTCTATGGGGTCATTTAGGTGCAAAATAGGACAAAACCCAAATAATTTTAAACAATTAAAATATGTTTACCTGGTCAAACCTTAATGAATTTATATATTTGCCATTGACAATGATATCTTAATTAGATATTAATATTAATTATTAATTACGTAGATAATGACTAGATAAAAACAACTTAGATTATTTAAACACTATAAAATTAAAAGTCGACTATTAAATACTGCGGATAATAAATGAAAAATTTTGGGAGGGGCTGCAGCCCTCTCAGCCCCCCCTCTGGATACGTCACTGGTATACTTAATTTTAAATGTGAAATTTATTATGTTATAGAACAAATTTTTAAGAGAGTATTATTATAAAAAAAAATATTATGATTTTTTCCCCATAAATACCTTAATATAGTAATTTTAAGGACCAAATATCAAGGTGTAAATGTTTTATTTTCAGGGCTCTGAGTCAAAAATAAATGTCCAGAAAAATCACATTAAGGTAAATTGAATTATTTATTTTTATGTTGTATAGATTTATGCTATAAACATAATTTTTTTATACTGTTTAGCATGGCCCTCTCAAAAACAGCTATGTTAACAATACTAACAATTATGAAAATAATCAATCAAATTATGCTGAAACTAAAGTGAGATATTATTTATTAATTTCTGTAAAAAATACAGAAGTCTTCATATAATTTTGATATTAATAAATTTCACATTCATTTTTATGAAACAAATTAACTAATGTGAATTTTAGATTTTGAGAAGATAATATTTTTAAAATAATGTTTATTATTTTTTTTTAATTCTTTTTACATTTTTGTAAAAATTTATGTTTTTGTATGAAAATACTTCTCCAAAAATTTTAACTAGTAATTTTAGATTCTGAACGTAGTGAAGAAGCTTATGTTTTTACAATGATGTTTATTTATTTTTTTTTCTCTGTGAACACTTTTTCGTGTAGAACTACTGGTCCAAAAGTTTCGATCAGCAACTTTATAGATCCAAAATCGAACCCAGATGGTACTTTTGAGAGGTCATTTTTCAAATTTCTCAATATTTTTTTTAATAATGCGAAAAAACTGAAAAAATTTTTTCAAAAAACGGCAAAATATGTAATTACCGCAATTTCCGTAAAATTGAAAATTACTTATTGACATAACTTCTAAAATAATGCAGCAAAAGACTTGAAATTTTCACCAACCACTAAAAATAGTCACGAAAAAATGCCATAAAAATTTCAAAATGATTTGATCAATTTTGAGTTAAGTGCAACATTTTGAAAATTTTGGAAATATCCCATTTTTTGTTAGTTTTTATATAATAAAATTTTTGATTTTTGATATTAAGACTTGAAAATTTAATATAATCTCACTAACATAGAATATGTGTAATTGACCTGAAAAAATCTCAAAAATCGTTAGTCAATTTTTTTTTTTTATAACCTTTTGAAGTTAGAATTTCGACTGAATTCGTTAGTTATACCTAAAATCACGCACTTTAACGTACATATAAGAAAATTGGTTCGACCGATTATTTTGAAATTTGATGTCTAGATAGAAAATTTCATTATGAATATTTTGGTGAAATAAAATTTCTTATGGACAAAGAATTAAACATTTTACAAGGGTAAGACTGAAAAAAAGTCGAAGAAAGTACGGACACTAAAAGGTATTTGTTATTCGCTTATCTTATCGTACGTATTTTTCAATGCTAAATTTAATATGATACAAGTCGGTAATTACGGTGTGGCCTTTGGACTGCCGCCCAAATACATTTCTCAGAGCCACAACGCCTTATCAGTTGTCACTTATTACACGGACTGCCATGTATATGTTGTCTACACTATTATATGTATATGTATATGTTTACACTATTAAATAACAGTATCTAACCTACTATTTTATATTTATAGTATTAACTTCCTTCTTTATATTATTAACTTCCCTCATTCAGAATCGTTTTATTGAAGAAATGATTTATCGTTTTTTTAAAATTCAATACACCCATCAAAGAAACCCACCCATTGTGCGAAGTATGTCCCGCTTTTTTTTTTTAATCTGAATTTGGCTCTAGATGGTTCTTTAAAGAAATCATTTTTCAAAAATTCACATTAGTTTTTCCAAAATTTGACAAAAACTTAATTAAAACTTTATTTTTAATCCTAACTTTATGTAAATTTTTATTCAGGGTAAAATGCACTTTACCAGACTCCTTCTGTTTTTTCTATCATATATATTATATAATATACTGAAGCTTAACTCTTTTGGTGAGTGCGTTGAAAATGATGACTGTTATTGTTCTTTATATTAATAACTTCTTTCGTTTAGAATCATCTTGTTGAAGAAATGATTTATCATTTCTTTAAAAATTTAATACACCCACTAAGAACACCCATCGTGCGAAGTATGTTTGGCTTTTTATTTCTGTTGCTTCAGTCATGATTTCTCTCATAACTTATTCTAGCGCTCTATTAAAAAGGGCTGGTGATAAGACTTCTCCCTGTTTTAAGTCTGTCCTTCAAATTCATCTGATTCTTCCCCTCCGTACTTTGAATTTTGTTCCATATTCACATGCTCAGATATTCTTATGATCTTTCTTGGTAACCCCATTTGGTCCATTACTTTTCCATAGTTAATATTTCCATAAAGTTTACTAAAGTATATGCAGCCTTAAAATCTACAAATAGTAAATGGACATTTTTGTCAAACTCGTGGCTTTTTTCGATTATCTGTTTGATGACATGAATTTAGTCCAAAGTTTATTTACGAGCCATGAAACCAGCTTGGTAATCTCCAATGATTTTCTTTATATAAGGTTTTAATCTATTGAGAACTACATTTGATAATACTTTGTATGAGGTATTTCGTAGAGATTTCTCTCTGTAGTTTGTGCAATTCATGGTATCACCCTTTTTGAAGACATTCTGTCCTAGGTGCTTTCCCACTCTTAATTATGTCTAGCTTAGCCTTCACTTCCTCAATCAAAGGCCGTTCAATATTTTTTTCAAAACCTTCTAATGTTACACCTCTTGATTTAGAAGTGTCTGAAACATATTCTTAAAAGCTTTCGCTATTTGTCATTTTCTGTTAACAGAGTCCCATTCTCTTCTCTTATCATTATATGTCTAGGTTTAAAACCTCTTCTCACCTCATTGCCTTTTCGAAAAACATCCTTTTATTGACTTTTCTGTTTTTCTCAACATTGTTCATTTTTTTCTTTTTCCCATAATCATTTATTTATCCTAATTCTCTTTGCCTCTGTTTTATGACTAACATCCTTTTATTCTCTTCATTTAAGACTTATACTACTCTTAAATGTGCCTTGACTCTTTTTGCAATAGCTTCATTATATTGTTCATTGACAATGATTTTTTACGAACCATGATTTTTCTTTTTATCTATGGTTTGTGGCCCAAAACTTTTGCTGCACTAACTTTTGCTTACCTAACCTTTTGATTGCTGTCTCTAATTTTTCCCAGCAATTGTTTATGTTTATAACATGATCTAAAACGTCTAAGTACTCTTGATTTTTCCTTTGTAATCTTTGGCCTGATTTGTTTTCAATATTTCTTTATTAATTTTTCTTATTATATTTCATTCTTTTGGACTTTTCTACCGATATTCTAAATTTTACCTTGGTTTTTACTAGAAAATAATAAGTTGTGACATTGCTTCCCTCATGCTTGTACTTGATCTGATTCGGTAATCTATTTGGATCTATTTGGTTCCCACCTTCCCACATGGTGATATGTTTGTGACATGACAATTTGTGAATATTTTCATGCTGGAACATGTATTACTTATTCTCGTGTTTCTGGTGATTATGAAGTTTATTAGCTTATTCCATTATCATTAGAATCATTTTATAACCTATACTTTCCTATTGTAGGTCTATAAGCTTTTTTCCTTTTCTATTTTTGTATTGAAATAACTTAAGATTAATTTTGGTTTTCCTGTTAGTAATGCACTGCAAATCCTATCCAGAAAAAGCATTCTTTATTTTCTCATTGTTGATGTTGTTTATGGGGTAGCACTAATTATCACTATGTTAAACCATTCTATCTTCATAATAACAGTTTAATATAGTATAACATCATTTATCAGTTCAAATCAAACAATGTGGGGTAAAATATACATTGACAATATATAATATATACATATATATACATTAATTATAATATATACATTGACAATATATAATAAATATAATTTATTATATGAAAGAAAACATTTCTATGTTAGTCGTATGTTATATCATTAATATTTTTTTTGGAGTAAGTTTTTTGAATGAATTTGAGTAATCTTTATATGTGATTGTAAATTTTTGTGTAAGTTTATCATTTATATTTGTTCAATTCAAAAGTGAAATGATTTGATATAGCAAATTAACTTTAGTAATTTTAATAAGTGTTGTGTTTTAATTTAAACATAAAACACTACATATTATTTAAATTGTATTATTTTGCAGCATTCCAGAACTGATTTGCTTAGGTCAAGATTGGTTTTTACAGTAAGTTGACAAAAGTTAAAGTGCATTCATGTTTTAGAGGTTTGAATAATTCAGAAAAAAAAAATTGTTTTTATTCCATCTCTCATTTCTAATTATTGTGGCTCATAAATTTGTGTTTATGTCTATCCCCTTAATGTCATTCACAATCATTACTTTATCTGGGGTATACGGTCTTTTATCAGCTGGAGTATTGTAGATTGTACCATATGTGTATGAAAGCTTCTTTACACTTGGTACGGCCATCTGAGTCTTTTAGATTTTTATTGAAGTAAAGATTCATTATGATGTTTTAGATTTTGAGTGGAGCAAAGAAGTTTGTGTTTCTACAATGATGTTTATTTATTTTTCTGTAAATACTGTCGTGAAAATACTTGGTCCAAAAGTTTTAATCATATTTTCAAATCAGAATTTGCTTCTAGATTGTACTTATGAGAGGTTATTAATTGAAATTCTCAATATGTTGAAAAAACTACCCTAAATTAAATTAAAATGCATTATCTTTTTTTAATTCAATATTTATGGCTATAATATATATATATATATATATATATGTATATAAGATTTATATTAGAGCAAGAAAATGTGTGAAAATATCTAATCTAAACCTCATCAATTTTTTTTTCTCTGTATAATAGTAAAATATATATAACTGGTTGAGCAGAAATAATTTTTTTGCAATAATAACAAACTTAATTTTTAAGTAACATTGTTTTAAATAAACAGAAGTTCTGCTTAAAAATGTTTTATTGAAGAATTGATTTATTGTTTTTCAAAATTCATTACAGCCTCTAAGAGGGTGCATTGATGGAGTACAAAAGTCCTATTTATGGAGTAAAGAATACCCATAGTGCAAATTATGTTTGCCTTATAGATTCTGAATGGAGTGAATAAGCTTATGATTTTTATTCTTTTTTATCTTTCTGGAAACACTAAGCTGAAGACAATAGCACTATATTAGTACACTAAAGCTAGTTGAATTACACTGATTGAAGGAATAATTGTGAAAAATACCCATAGTAGGTATGATAATTATTTGTATATTAATACATATACTAGTATGTAATAATATTGTATTGCTTTACTTTTTTTTCCAATATATTTTCTATGTATTATAACTTCTGAAGTAATATATTATAATATCCATAAATATATGTTTACCAAATTTACATTTATGAATTGAATTTGAAAAAGTCTTTTTCTTTTTGTTTCTTTATTTAGGTTATTTTAGTAATTTTTTACACATATTAGCGTATATTTCTAGTGTACATACACCCTAGAAGGTTGGTAATGTTTTTTACCATCTTATGATATGTATTATGGTGTGAACTAAAATTTGCTTATATCAATAATTTTCTGATTATTTAATTTTGAAAAAAAAAGCATTAAAACAAAAATTCTCATTATATTGTATGCCTTTGTCCAAGTTTTCATAAAGTGAAAATTTGTAAAAGATAGTTACAGTCTTTTTTTTTTTTTTTTGTCAAATATTAAGTAGTTTTTCCCAAAGTTTGAGAAAACAATTGAGAATTTCAAAAAATGCCCTGTTTAAATTACTATTTGGAACAAATCCAGTGTCAAAAAGTTGCTGCTCGAAACTTTTGGACAAGTATTTTAATACAAAAATGTGTACACATAGAAAAAAATAAAAAATAAACTTCATTGTAATAATACTGGTTTCTTCACTCCACTCAGAATCTAAAATGTAGTATATGTGATGAAATGCTTTATAGAATAAACCAAAATTATAAATGATAAAATTTGAAAACAATTGAATATACATTATTGATGATTACAATGAGTCAAAGTTTGAAAAATTCTGAGGGTGTATCATCCAAACCATTATTTCGATTTGATGGATCTGCTCATTTTTACTTATATATAATGTGCTGTAATGTGTTAGACAGAGTGTTTTTAGATATGGGGTGCCCATTAAATTTGATAATTTGTTTTTCTATACTAGTTTGATATCATTTATTTAATATGTGTATATATATTTATTGCATTATTTTATGGTTTTAGTTCTTTGTTTACCTTTTTTTAACATCTATTATTTTAAAATAATAATTTTCAAGTATCAACTAATGACAACTGTGTGTCTAACTTTATTTAATATAAATATTTGATAGATAATGTTTGTTTTGTAATAATTAAGGTGCAGATTTGTATGTATTTACATATTTATTTAATATGAAGATAATACTAATAATAATTTTAGATAATACTAACAATAATTTTAATGTTACCTAGCATCACTAATACAAACTCCCATTAATGTTTTTTATTATTTCCTTATAAAATTAGAATCGAGTTAGAAAAAGAAAGATTATGATAATTCACAGATTTTGAAGTATTATGAACTTGTTCAAAAGTACATAAGCTTTTAAAGAAAAATTTCTAAGTTTATATACTTGATAGTTGATAAAATTTATAGAACTTTAAACTCTAGTTAGACCACTGCAAACAAAGCAAATGAAGTAGCTAATTCAAGATACCCAGATCTACAAAGATAATTTATAATAAATAAGTGTATTGTGCCTTAGTGTATGCTTAGCCTATAAAAAATCAAATTTTTATATTTTCAAACATTAAATTAAAGAATTTTTTTCTTTTTTCATATTTTTGGGACATTTTTTTATCAACCAATCAATTAATCTCAATTTAAAATTTGGTTTTGAATTTTTCAATTAAAATTAGAGAAACAATTCTCGAGAAACAACATTTAAATTACTTTAAATTATTAATAATATTAATAACTGAATAAAAATATGTGAAAATGTCAGCAATAAATTTAAAGTGAATTGTAAATAACTTAAGTAATAAAAATTAATTGAGAATAATATTTTATTGACTGTGTCGTGGACAAGAAGAAAGCTGTCATTGGCTGCCAATCTTTAGAGTGAATACTGCATAATTGACATACATTCATAGCCTCTATTTTGTGTATGGATTTTTAGACTTTACAGTTAAATGTTAAAAGGTATCATGTACCCCATAATAACTTATAATTTGATAGGTTATATTTCAACTACCTTTATTAGTTGTCTAAGTTTATTTGTTTTTAAAGTAAATTGTTCAGTTTGCTGAAAAAATGTATTTTTCTCTTGACCATTTTAGTAGTTTATTATTATTATTATTATTATTATTATTTATAACAATTCTGGGGTTACATTTCTTTTATTATGTATAAATAAGTGAATTATATAATTAACTTTGTAAATTTAAGTAGACCTAAGCTCCTTTTGTGTTTTTAAATAACTTTGTAATAAGGAAACTGGTAATTTAAATTTCATTTAAAAAAATGGCATTGAATCTTTTATCCAATTCTATAGAATAATACTATAACTATTTATTTAGAAAAATGTAAATATTTAGTAGTTAATTAGGTTGGCAATATATATATATATATAATATGTATAATATATTAATTGGAATTACTAAAATTATTTTTGTTATTTAGACACTACAACAAAGTAATCTAATTAATGTCAAGAAAAATTATATTGAAGCAAATCCGAATCCAAATGTGAGTATCAATACTACAATTAAAGTATAAACGATATAGTTTGATTATAAATACTATTGGTAGTTCCACACTTTCAATATTCATATATATTTAAATTCATATTATATAATTTATAATTACTTAGAATGCAGTTCCATTCAAAGAAAATGGCAAAAATCTACCTACTACTTGCAGTTGGAGCAATGAAGAATCAACTTACAGTTCTAGCTCAGCAAGTACACATTCAGCTCCAGTAACAAGTCGTGTAAGTCTTATATTTCTAATATTATTTGTTTTGTTGTAAAAACAAGTTATAAAAGTATATATTATTTACTTTTTATCCAAATAAAAACATAATAATGTATGATCAAATATTGAAGTGTATATTTTGTATGAATTTGTGAATGGAAGTCTGTGGGGAATATAGAAGCTATGTTGTGTTGTTTTTGGCTTTCCGATGTGAATTTTTTTAGGTAATTTATAAAGTAATTTGGAGTATTAAGATTGAAGATATATATTGTATCTGGTGAGGTGGAATCCTAAAACATATCCAAGAAAGTTGAAATGAGAGTATATAGAACCAGATCGTAATTTTGATTTAAACTGTTTACGCATTTATGATGGCAATTAACCAGTGTCGTAATTTTTATTATGCGACAAATAAAATAAGAAGAAACAATTTCTAGGATTAGATTTTTTCAATAAGTAGTTTATTTATTAAATATAAATATAATTTATTTAATTCGATAAGTAGTTTTATTTATTATACATATTACATTCAGTTGCAAAATCTGAGGAAATCTTTGGCGGCTTCTGTACTAGTCCACAAATAAGAACTTCGAACGGAACCACACGAGAAACTATGTCGAACTATACATTATTTTGTTATATACAACATTTACGAAAAACGAAAATTGATTTTCATATATTCACATACACCTATGATCACTCCATAAATAATTTTAATTTACAACAATATACAAACATCAAAATAAAACAAAACGGCTTTAATTATCGTAAATCAACATTAAAAAAGTGCAAAATATTTGGTTTCCCTGGTTAGATTTATACCCTGCATCATCTCATGGTAGGGCTATCACCAGGGCTCGAAACTTCTAGCATTAAAAAAACAAAAAATATGCGCTATAATATGCCTTAAAAAATGGTACAATATGCACTATAATATGCTCAATAAAAAAATTAAATATGCTTAAAAAAGTTTAAAAAAATGTGTTTTGATATTTCAAATTTTAAAAATATTTATTTACATAATTTACTTTTTAAAAATATTCCCATATACTAAGACTTACTAAATACTAAATTCGTAAACACTACGTGTTTATTAAAGAAACAATTAAGATAAGAGATACAATAAAAATTATATATTCTATTCTATTGGAATATTTTTAAATACAGGTAAACAATAAAATATAAATTACTTGATAAGTGGGGGCGTGGTGTTAATAAATTTGGTAAAGCCACGTTTATATTATAAAAGCGAACGAACAACATAGATTTTTAGGTCAAATTGGTGTCCACACTGAAGTCTTAATGTGAACGCAGCTTTTGTAAAATAGGAATTTAAAGCAACACTTGCCGCTCACTACGTACAAACCACAAAATTACTTCATTTTTTTCAGATTAACAAATTATATGCAAAAAATAGCATGATACTTATAAAAATAGCAGAAAAAAGGCAAAAACCCTAAAATATGCAAAAATATGCACTAAAAACTTTTAAAGCTGCATTTCTTTTAGTATGAAACGGATTTGTAGCTCACTCTGCTATTTTTTAGAGTTTTATAAACAAATATGCAAATGCTAGAAGTCTCGAGCCCTGATAATAACTGTTTCTCGAAAAACGAAAATAATTTAATGTAATTTTTTACGGAAGATTATTTACGATGCCACCACGCAACGTTAGAAAATATACATCTCAAAGGAGAAGCGATATTTTGTATGTAGAAGCAATTTTATTGAAAATAACTTGAAAGGATCTATTTGTAGAAGAGAAAAAAGAAAAAATTAAAAACACTGAACTTACAACACTGGCGTCTGGGCAAAACACATTTCCGTCGTCAACTATGGGACACTTGTGTCCATTCGTGAGATTTTATTTATTCAATTTGATGAAAAGATTTTTGAAGTCAAATAGTCAAAGTCATTGTAAATATTTTATGTACACAAAGACAATATAGACTAATAACTTTTTATAAAAATTTATTGATTTTACGGTCCATCATACTGTACCTAACCTAACCTAACCTAAGCATTATAATAACTGGTTCCAAGACGTGTTCGAATTCGAAAAACAGAAAAAGGGGTTCTCTAGGGATTCCAAAAAAAAAAAAAATAAGCGTCCCCTTAACCTATGTATTTTATATACCATAAAAAGTAATTAGTAAGGTGGTGCTCTCCGAATTTTATAAAACGGTAGAGGAGCTCCGCCCCTCTGAGCACGCCCTCAATTCGAGCACTGCTGGTTACTCGAATAAACTTATTATTATGTGCAATGACAAAATATAACACGAGAAACGAAAAAATCTTAAATGACACTCTCATTTATCTGTTCGCATTTATCATGACTCAAACAAATAAATATTTTATAACTACAAATTCGGTTTTTAAAAAAATAATTATTCGTAAAGCAGAGGGATGAAATTTCATTTTATACATAATATATATATATTCAATCGTGTATACAATAATCGCACAACAATCCTTTTTGGCATTGGTATTTCTGCACGTGTCGCGCGAACTGTGAGTAGCAACGTCAAAATATATTATGTCATTTTTTTTTTGCTCACAGCTGTATTGAAAATGTACGAACAGAATGATTTATATTATAAATTATAAACCATCTACTCCAAAAATTAAAGTACTAGTGAATTTTTCGGTATTTTTATAGAGATAATTCGATTTTTTACAAATCGCGTGCACGAATAATTTTAGATTCTAAGAGGAGCGAACAATTTTCGACAATGTTTCACCAAGTTTGTTCACAATGACATTCACTTAATTAATTGTATTCTTCATTATTTTAGAATCCGAGTGGAGCGAAGAAGTTAGTGTTTTGTACAGAGATACTAGTTCGAGTTTCTAACAGCGTTTTTTTTTTTTTTTTTTTATAATTACAATTCTCCAATTTTCCTCGAGATTGTACATTAAACAGGTTATTTTTTGAAAAATTCTCAACAGTTTCTTCAATTAGGGAGAACTACCAAAAATCATTTTTTAATCTAAACACTATGAAAATTTATATATATATATATATATAGACAGACAATGGCATGAGACATATTTTAGCACAAGAAAATTTTGATTTTTTTTTTTTTGTTATCATATTTTTTTTTATGTAAAGTTGTGTTGAATGAATTGAAATTGCGCTAAGAATCAACATTTTTTTTTTCTATATACAATTTATGGAAACACTTTTACTAGAGAAAAAACCGCGGATCAACACGCACAGACAATGCTTATGGTGGAGAAATTTTGATGTTTTTCGAAGTTTTTCATGAAATTGGTTTCTTAAAACTCGACATTTTCACCCATTATCAATTAACAACAGACTCATCTGATTATTAATTCTCCTGTGCATTTTGAAAAATACGATACTTATCATTTAAAAAATGGATAATTAAGTAAAAATAATCACAAAACAGAATAAAAATACTAATATACTCTAATATATTACAACACTAAGTCGCATTCTTAAATTTGATCTACGTTTTGAAGATGTAATAACAATTATTCAAAAACATTCTTACGACTCTGGTTATATGGAAATGTTTTCAAATACGACTCGTTTAAAGTTATTCCATTAGAAAACTTTAAATTGTTATTTGCGACGCAAATATTTGTAATCCCGTGGTTTTACCAACTAAGAATAATATTGACAAAAACAAGAACTCGACGGATTGAGCGATATTTAAGGCTAGCATTTTTAAAATTATATTGTCAGTGACACAGCATCAATAAACAATTTTTTTTTTTTTTTTGGTTATTTCGAAGACAACATGTCTGAGTGAATAATAATATAAAATAATATAACACGTTTGAACAACAAATGTTATGCGATTAGTTATCGTGAGAGCAAATTTTAGGTAAAAACTAAACTTTTAATCAATATTACACTATTAACGAATAAATTACTAGTTATTAGTTCTCATTAAAAGCATAGCCAAACTAAGTACAATAAGTATTTTCCGCACCTTGGGTGATATACTCTTGGTGAGTGTGTTAAATCGGTTGAAATTTTTTGACGAAAGTGCCCCAGCAACAAAAGTGCCACCCTTTAATACTGTATGGTCATAAGAGTCAAAGCTTTTAGGGGCCTGATCGAAGCTATCTAATAAGGAGCAAATATAGACAATATAAGGTGTAATTTGAGGGGTAAAAATCTAAAAGATACTATTGTCAATGTTTTGTTTTTTCCGGAAAAGCGATTTTCCATATCTCCTCTTTTAATGACCAATGTAAGTTAGTGTTAAACAGAGAGCCCAGAGATAAATGTAATTTATAATGTGTTTAAAAAGTTTCCTTCTTAAATGTATTAATCATTTTTTTTTTTTTTAAGTACATGCGAATAGTACGTTTTGGAAACACTTTTGAAATAAATTCCAAAATGCGCTTTTTCTAAAATAAAAGTTGCTGATGAAACTGTATCATACATGCATTACAGATTTATATTGTTTATCATACCAGTGGTATTTCCATAAATTTGGGTATCTCCTTTCCACCACAACACCGGTCATTTCTAATTAACAAAGATACGGACTGAACTAAACATTAAAAAATAATAATAATAATATAACGCTTTTGTCAATAGGCGTTGGCGCTTATGGTCAATTTCAATTTCATTAGTTTTGTTTAAAGGTGACGCATCATATTATGTATCATTTTTCACTTGGACTTGGTGTCATCACCGGTTGAATTATAAATAAATAATAAATCAGCTTCAGTTAATTATTATTATACTGAACATTGATTATCGATTACATATACCAGTTCTATATGATCAAAAAATAATTAATAACAGAATCCCGCCCCCACCCACGCCCGATTCCATTTGATTTGTGAGAAAAACAAACTAAATAATTATTTACTACAAGCGTATAATATATTGCCCATACAGAACCGCTAAGTATAAAAAAATGACCACTTACTACGACTTAATTAATTAAATAATAGTTATGAGAAATTTTTTTCCCTCCTGATAATACCAAGTATTGTCGATTAAATTATGGAAATTACAATGCCAACACGAACGCGAATCGAAACGCCACAATTAAAAGGTCAAAAGACCAACAACAAGGAGGTGATAGGTACAAGACTAATTATTGTTTGATATGGGTTTACGACGTCCGAAATTCCAAAACGTTGTACAACACCATCCCGTCGAGAGTTATTTTAGGGTTGACGTCTAAACACACCGGTGGTCCATCGCTCTGTACGCACACAGCATCATTCTCTATACACTAAATGTGCTTTGTCTTTAATTTCGCGCCATGTCACATCTGTATTTGCCGTAGAACTACTGTTTGTATTCGATTACTGCGTAAGCCACCGGTGAAGAACACCGCCATCATCATCATCATCATCCAACAACAACAACAAAACAACCACCTGCACACCACACTCACTCCGCGTGTCCTGCTAAATGAGACTTTCGTTAACGCCACGATATATATTTAAGGAAATAATTAAACAACACAACTACTGACTCGCGCGCGTCAAGATAGATAGGCAAGTTATCGACAAGTAAAATTAATTATTGTTTCCTATCGTTAGCTATTGATTTGATTCAATACATCTTATTATTACACTGTTTGTAACGAATTCTAGATTTTCAAAGGGCAATGTGAACAATTTTCAAAAAAAAAAAAAAAAAATACTCATTATATCGTTTTATAATGCCATTTTTGTTTTTCGTATATCATAACCTATCGATTACGTGTAAATGAATCAACCAACACCGTAATATATTATTTAATATATTTTTACATTAATATATACCAAATTATTTATATATTAATATACAATTTCGTCCGCGAATCGTCACGTTTAACTTATACGTTTAAGGGCCCGCCACTACGACGACCATCGGAAACACACAATATCTAAAATTGAATTGATATCGCTCCGGCTGAATTATGCCCAAAACAATATATTAATACCAAATACTATTAAAACGATCTAATTGCATTGTCCGCAATGTAGTTATAGTGTCCCATTAATGTCCAACAATGCACTGCGATCCCTTATATGCATATATACATATATAACTTTCAAGAGCCAGCAAAACACCACATAAATTGGCACGCAATGTTTTCATTCGCATTCACATAACGAATATGTCAAATAATCTCTGTGAACGCTACGGAACAAAAAAAGTTTGTACTCCGCACGTCGGGTGTGATTCTCTTGACGGGTGTATTGACGAACGATCTGAACGATGAAGGTTAATAATATAAAAAAAAAATAAATGAGAAAAAAAATGTTAGAAAATTTTTTTTTCACATTTCCAAAATTTTCCCGCGCCAAAATCTTTCTTACATGATTTTCTATCTATATTTAAATTTTCATATAGTTCGGATCGAAGAATGATGGTTTTCGAGTCGTTTTTGTCAAATTTTGGGTAGTTTTTTCCAACAAAAAAAACATTGAAGAATTGAGATATTCAAAAAATGACCTCTCTAAAGTACCATCTACAGGCAAATCCGGTTTCGAAAAGTTGCTGATCGAAACTTTTGCACGAGTATTTCCATACGAAAAGTTGTACACGGGAAAAAAATAAAATAAAAATCATTGTAAAAACACTAGCTTCTTCATTTCGTTCAGAATCTAAAAAAAAAAAAGCATCGAGAAGACAATTTATTTGAGAATTTCAACACTCACAGTCGAAATCTATATCCATTGTAATCATCTCGATACAGTTTATTTTGCAAACGGACATTTTTACAAATCGACCGTGTTCGGTGCCAAATTTCTTAACACACAACAAGCAAAAGAGGTTAGATGTAAGAAACAAAAAAAAAAAAAATACTATACTAATAATGCGTCAATTTTCTGCGGGAAATACACCGCGTTATATTATATACAACATTATTTTCACACGACGAAATATCGAACGGTCAAAACTGCAACTCAGATATTGATGGAGAATTCATCGGCGTGGCTTCGGGGCGATTCCCCATAGATTTAACAATAGTCTTTCAGCGATTTGGCGAACATCCACATCATCACTGTTTCGAGCGTTTTATTTATTTATACTTTTTTGCTGTTACACGTGGTGATCCGTTGGACACAAACACCACTGTTAGTGATTAATAATAACAATAATAATAACTCATCGTTAATTATGTTTAATAAATAATCATATTTTATTCCGTTATTATTGATTTTCAATTCATCGCGTGTGCATTACCAACCCGTGGCCATACGTATATAGGCCATACCTAAATGAAGCATTGAAATGGAATACGCTTAGAGTGACCTATTGCAAAAAGAATCAAATTACCGTATCGAAATACTGTATCCCTCGCTCAATCGGATCACTGATAAGGAACTGTTATCATAATTTAAAATTAATGTTATTGTTTTTGTATATCTTATATCCGATATGATAATATAAAAATTTAAAGTGGTACCCCAAAATCAAATAAGAAAAATAATTTTATTTTTCTCAAAATGGTCACTCTTAGCGTATTCCGTTTGATTGCTTCAATTCACTATACATAACAGTATACGGTCTATATATTCTTCACTCTATGGTGTATACCAATGAACACAACCTAACCCTGGTACGCCATCCGTAGACTTACGCCGCTTACGAGATAAAGATATATTAATTGTAAATCTAACTGATTTAACCCCTATAATCCAAGTGGTTCAAAAACGAAACTTCCGTAGAAATTAGTTGACATGAAATTGTCCATAAATGACAAACTAATTTAATCTCATTAAATAACATTAAAATAATAGAAAATAAATATTTTCTTAAAAAAGTAATGTGTATTTTTACGTATTCTAACACCGCTGCAATAAAACATGTATATAGAGAACAACGAATTGCGAGTGTTAAAACAAGAGATTTATGATACATATTTAAAATCAGAGTCATATTTAAATTATATTTGTGTTGAATTGATGACGTTTACATTACCTACGCAGGTATCGAAAATCGATTCTATCTTTTTTTTATAATATGTTTTAACACATACGAGTTTTAAAAAACCAACTGTTTTCTACAATACAGACAATTTGAAATACGTCTGGGGGCAGCTAATATTAAAATCAAATCGAATTATTAACACATACAAACGTACTAAGTGTGACGTTTGGAATTAAAAAAAAAAATATAAAATCTACAACGAAAACCCTTTAATGGGAGAAATGTGTAATCAAAATATTTTTCCAGCGCATGTTATACACACACACACACACACACACACACATTTACAATCGTACGAGCCCGGGGACTACACCGTCACATATATTAAGTAACGGGGACTTGAACGAACTTTACCCATGCCAACGTTAACACCCAACTAACATCCCTTCGCACGACACCTGCTTAGGGTCCTATTCTACTATCTGTCTGTGCACCGTTTTTTTTTTTTCCTCATAAAACCGTTGTCCTTATTAGGGTTTATTCTACGGTACTTAATCTCCTGTCACGGGTCTCGGTCAATTTCTGTGCAGATGCCTTAGACAAAAAAAAAAACCTCACCTCCCCCGGCCAACTCTCAGACAAATCGAGCAAAATATTATTTTACCGTAAAATCTCTCTCTAAATCTAAAACACCGGTATTGACGTTTTTTTTTTTTTTTTTTTTCTTTACACCAATCGCACGCACATACTTAAAGTATTAACTCCACAGTCACTTATGTTGTTTAACGTTCCTTTTACACGGGAATCATGCGATTTCTCGTTTCATGAAAATATTTTTATTTTTTTTCTGGTTCCTACGAAAAACGAACGGATACATTGCCAGAACGTTTAAACTTTATAAAAAAACGATAACACCAAAATCCATATTTCAAATATTTCGCAAATACTTTAAAGAGTACCAACTGTTAACAGTATCAACTTTTGTATTGTCTATTCGATGAAAATTGAACGAGAAAGAAATATAATTTTTCTCCTAAAATGTGATTATAACAATTTTTTCGAGAAAAAACAAAAGAACAACAATTATGTTTTTTTTTTTTTTTTCCTTAAAACAATTTCTTTGAAAAATAACTGAAACCATTCCTTAAAAAAAAAAAAAAAAAAAAAAACATAATAAATTACAAGAGTAATTTCTAAATAAAAAAGCCTGTCACAAGATTACAATAAAGTGTGTATGTTTAAATATATAT
>JAIPRM010002395.1:17378-30731 GCA_025469315.1 Stegophylla sp. TES_Ste_2020 | reverse complement strand
GAAACTTTTGGTCCAGTATTTCTATACGAAAAAGTGTTCACAGAAAGAGAAAAAAAAAAAAGAAAAAAAAATAAACATCATTGTAAAATCATAAGCTTCTTCACTTCGTTCAGAATCTAAAAGATAGTTTTTAAGGGATTTTTGTCAAATTTTGGGTAGCTTTCCCAAATTTTGAGAAAACTATTGAGAATTTTGAAAAATAACTTCTTAAAAGTACCTATATATCTAAGTTATTATGATAGTCAATACGATAGTCAATGTGTATTATTATAATATACTTTAATTTTAATAATTATTAATAAAGCAGCATTGTATGAGTTAGTCACGATCAGACTTAATCGGATGGCTAATCTAAACAAAATAGCTGTCTATGACCTGTGTGAAAACATCTCTGGATATTTAGATAAAACTTTATCTTTAAACCCAATCGTTAAATCAACGTATCTGATACTATTATTATTATTAGTAACTTAGTAAAGTGCATACTATAGTCTTTAGACAATTTTCGTTCGTATTGAGATCCGCGCTGATGTTTTTTGTCAATTTTGTGCATTAAATAATTTATTATAATTTTTTTTTCAATTTGTAGTCGTTCATTTTTTGAATATATTAATTATCATCATTATAATTTAACGTAATAATGATTATTTTATTACATTTTAATTAGGTAATTAAAGTTAATATCTATTTTATAATAATTATAAACTCAATTAGTTAAAATCGAATTATTTCAAAATGAATTGGACGGGGAAATAGAAAGAATGGGAAAAATGATGACGGGGAAACGGAGACGAGGATGTGACCGTTTCCATAAATAATATAATATATC
Source organism: Stegophylla sp. TES_Ste_2020 (assembly GCA_025469315.1). Classification (NCBI taxonomy): domain Eukaryota; kingdom Metazoa; phylum Arthropoda; class Insecta; order Hemiptera; family Aphididae; genus Stegophylla; species Stegophylla sp. TES_Ste_2020. The sequence continues at coordinate 29,902 of JAIPRM010002395.1, read as the reverse complement.
TATATAAGTATGTATATACGTTATAAGTTATAACATGCCTTCTTAAGAAAAATTCTGATAAAAAAAGTTGATTTTTTTGCAAAATATTTTTGGACAAATCTTTCTATACGCAAACGTGTACACGTGAAATAAATAAAAAATAAACGTCTTTGTTAAAACACCAGCTTTTTTACTTCATTTACAATCTTAAATTATATTTTAAAAAAAACGAAGCACTGAAGTGTATGCACTAGATGTGAGGAGTGGACATGCATCGTAGTCACATGATTAATCAGTTAGATAAATCACTAATCGATAACGATAACACTAATGAAATTATTTTCGATAATAAATCTGCAAATATGGGGATAATATAATCATTTTATAATTTTATAGACAAAATTGAAACTTCCAGTTATTCACAAAAATATTAGAGTTAAGCAAGATTTTTTTGAATTTTTTAACAGGAAATTCTAGATACCGTGGTAAAAGTTCGAGATATTGACGACTTTGAGTTAAAAAAGTTCAAGTTAACCACGTTTGACTGTATTTACACACACACACACACACACACACACACAAATATATTTATTATACATTATATAATACAATTTTCAACAATTTAAAATCTAATTCTTCTATTATTTAAATACTTTAGACTTCTAAAATATAGTTTTTAGTTCTGTTAAATTAATAAGGGGGGGAGGAAGTCCGAACACCTAAACGTGGGCACACCCTTGGTCACGGGTACCTATATAGTTACATCACTGTGACCTACGTTTGCAAAAATACACAAATTGTTGCAATGTTGCAATGACAACAAAATTATGTTTGTGGTATATTTATGTACTAGCGACAATATATAAATACCGATAAGTAAATTGTTTGCAGATAAAAATGGTCATTTATATAATAATTAACATTTGATTATGTACAAAAGTTTAATTAAAAATTCATTTAAAATTTTTTCCACGCACATTATAATTTGACGTGTTACTTAGGTTTTGACGATTAAAGTGAACACAGATGTACATTTTTAAGAACTTTTTTTTTGACTTATACAATGAATCATTTAAATGAAGGTAAGCAGTTCAAATTTAATAGCTTTTATACCTAAAACTTATAAATTTTAGCAATATATTTCAAAATAAATCAGAATTGTTAATACATAGTAGCTTTATCTTAAACAATAGGAAATAACTAAAATTAATAAATTTTCAGTAAATAGAACTTGTATAAGGTATACGTGATTTAATAATTTGTAATTTTCATTGGTCCTATTGGTTTTGTCATTTTTTTCTTGCAACTGGATGTAGTTGAGATAATAAGTCAAAAGTAACATTTAATTTGAAATATTACGGGAAAAAAAGCCCTTTAAATCAGCAAATATTGAGTCTAAACAACTATTATTGCATAAAATATTAAAAATATATGATACAATGTTACTGGATGATGAATAAATCGAATAGATTAAAACCAACGACATTAAGTTTTACGTTTGTTCTAAATAAAAAATGGTCAGAAATCAATGATCGTATATGATAGATTTATTATAGAAAAAAAAAAATGGTGATTTTATAATAAAAGATTTCATTACCTCTAAGAAATTAAAATAGTTGTATCAATAGTTTTTCAAATAGTGTGGGCCGACCATAATTACATTTTGATGAATGTACGGATAGAACAAAAAAATAAAATAAAGTGAAACATTTAGTAAAATCATATACTTCGCCGAAACTTATTTATGCGGTTTCAACAAATTCAAAAATAAATGATAATTTATTAGGAAAGAAGAGGTTAAGACAGTTTATTAAGAAGAAAGTCAAAAGTTTAAAAAGAGTAAAGATAATGATGAATTCATATATATCTGTGAATATGGAAAACCAATTTCATATACTATTGATAAAGCTTTGGCGCAACATTAATAGTTTAAATATATTCTTAGCGTAATGTTTACAAATTTTAAATCAGAATTAGAAATAGGAATATACGGTAAAGTACTTTAAAATAAGAATTTTGTTCACAAAATTCAAAATTAAATTTAAAAAAAGCCGGACATGCTTCGCATGATGAATGTACTTCGCACGACGGGTGGTATTTTCTTGACGGGCGTATTAAATTTTAAAGAAACGATAAATCATTTCTTCAGTAAAACGATTCTGAACGAAGGAAGTTAATAATATAAGAAAAAAAATGACCAAAATTTTTTTTCACATTTTCAAAATTTTCTTGCGCCAGAATCTTTTTTATAGGATTTTCTATCTATGTTTAAATTTTCATAAAAGTCTGATCAAAAAATGATGGTTTTCGAGTAGTTTTTGTTCAAATTTTGGGTAGTTTTTTCAAAAAAAAACATTGAAGAATTGAGAAATTCAAAAAATGACCTCTTTAAAGTACAATCTAAAGGCGAATCGGGTTTCAAAAAGATATTGATCGAAACTTTTGGACAAGTATTTCTATACAAAAAGTTGTACACAGAAAAAAAAAATAAGAAATAAAAATAAAAGAAAAATAAAAAAAATAATAATAAACATCATTGTAAAAACACTAGCTTCTTCACTTCGTTCAGAATCTAAAATATAAATATTAAATTTTTTTATTTTTATTTATTTATTTATTTTTTGAAAATTTAAAAATCGATTTAAAAAAATAATATCAAATTCGGATTTTTTGCCCTCAAAAATATGTATTGTGATGATGTATATAATAGCAATATCTAATATATAAAGTTTGATATTAATTATTTTGGTGAGCTACAATCACTTTTCAGACCACTGCGCGGCGCATCGAAGACAATAAATGTAATAGTAATAATTGTGTAATATCGTACGCTGGCGGTCGTCGATGATCACGCGAAGAGGCGTTGGTCGTCATTGCTGTTTTTTTTTTCCGCGCTATAATAGCCAGCGACAAATTATATACATTTTATTAATCGCGCGACTTATGGCGACGCGACGGCGGTGGCCGCGCTCGCGAAGGCCACGGCGCTCCCCCGCGCACGGCCCGACCCAACCAAGAGACTACGGGCTTGCAGCAGGACTTTTTTTTTTTTTTATATTACGGTGCCGCCCGCGTAGGAAGGTCTCGAAAACGAATGCGCGCGCGAGCGTGTGACGTGTGCGCGTGTTTATTATTACGCGCGTTTTTATTCCAGAAAAATTATACAGGCGCGGTCCCGGACGAAATTGGCGCCGCGATTCCATTGGCGTATTCGAGAAGTCTCCTCTTGTCGGTCGAACGGCAAACTAGAACTGTGTCATGCACGTACCCGCAAACGAAATAATATTTCGGTTGGATTTTCTTCGCCCGCTTGTCCGTTAAAACTGATTCGATCACCTGTTTCAAAAAAATTCCTAACGGTCACCCCTGCGATACGCGTATCGCAGGTCGGCCAGAAATGGCATGATCGAGTTTTTTCGGAACAAATGTCCCAGACAAAATTTAATGGGTGGGTACTGAAATATCAATCGTAAAATCGACTTGTGAGGCAGAGGTACATTTCAATATCAGGAGTAGGCGGGTTAAAAAAAATGTTACTGTACCATGAATGAAAAAGCTGGACATATTTCACACCATCATGGATATTATTCGTTCCTTAGGAACGGTACCCCAGATACTCTTGATGGGTGTAATGAATTTTAAAGAAACGAAAAAAAGTTTTTTCAATAATAGGATTATGAGCGAAGTATGTTAATAATATAAGTAACAATAATAGTCGTCATTTTTAACACACCCACCAAGAGTATCCTACCTAAGAAGCGAAGAATGCCCATGGTGCGAAGTATGTCCTGCTTTCTTGTCAATACTTTACTTATCTTTGCTATACTTTATTTTACTTTAATTTTCTTTGTTTTACTTTTTTTTTATCCAATAAATAAAAAAAAGGAAAAAAGATAATTTTACTAAAAATTTAAAAACTTCCAAATTTTTTTTCACGTTTTTAGTATTTTCTTGTGTCAAAATATTTCTTATATTGTTGGCAATCTAATTTCAAATTTTCATAAAACTTAGATTAAAAAAGTTAGTTTCCGAGTCTTTTTTGTCAAATTTTGGGTAGTTTTTCCTAAATTTAGAGAAAAAAATTGAGAATTTCGAAAAAATGGCCTCTTCAAATTACAATTTAGAGGCGAAATTGGGTTTCAATATTTGCAGGACAAACTATTGGACAAGTATTTCCATAAGAAAAAGTGTTTACAGAAAAAAAAATTGAAAAAAATAAACAAACATTATTGTAAAAACACTAGCTTCTTCGCTTTGCTCAGAATCTAAAATAGTTTACACCGTTACTGTAGGTCGCTGCCCCAACGATAGATCAAAGGTATAATAGATATCTAGATCAAAAGTATAATAGGTAAAATAGTAATTTAAAGTTTAATAGGTTACCTACTCTTAACAAAAATTCTTGCTGATCAAATGTTTTTGCACGATCATCTTAAATTACTGATTTTATCAAACGGTATTTAGCCCATTCTAAAATAATTTTCAACCGATTTCAAAATTTTTAAACTAGAGAATATCTTTGAATTAGTTAAAAGTTGTATGTTATTAGTATTATTACCACATTACATTGAATGAAATTAAGATAATTTAAAAAATGATATGAGAGGAAATTTACCCTTCATTATACGTCACTGTTCAGTGCACCGTTATCATATCCACACGAGTCTTTGTGTTCTGTGAGAATAAGGAAATTACTCGTTTCCGCAAAAATTAGAATGCCATTTTCACCATTACCCATTTTTGCCATTATACAAAATATATATTCGATTACAGTTCTCGACAATTTACTTGTTATAGTCTAAGTAAACTAAAAAAATATTATAGATTAATAATTATTTAATTGAGTACATAAATCAACGTGTTAATATTACGTGATAAACTTATTTGATGAATATATTACATTTTGTTTGTCTTGCACTTCGACATTAAATATATTTAAATCGTAAATCATTTTAGATTCTAAATGGAGCAAAGAGTGTATTGGTTTTACAAATATGTGTTTTTATTTATTTTTTTAATAAAACGTTTTTCTATATGTATGAAAACACGATTTGGGGTAGAAATACTGGTCTAAAAGTTTCAATCAGTAACTTTTTAGATCGGAAATTACATTTTAAAAATAATAAGTTGGTATTTTTAAGAAGTCATTTTTCAAAATTTTCAATAACTTTTTCTAAACATACAAAAAACCTACCCAAAAATGTGCAAAAAACGGTATAATACAATATAACCTAAATTTTCATAAATTCGATTTTAGTTTTTAACATAACGTCAAAAATAACGGAGCTAGAAAATTGAAATTTCAGCCAACTACTAAAAATAATCACACGCATACCTCATAAAAATTTTAAAAACATTTAACCCATTTTGAGGTAAATACAAAACTTTGGAAATTTTAAAAATATATTATTTTTTATAAGTTTTTATTTCATAAAATCGTAAATTCCAATTGTTATCAAATGCATTAAAAAATGAATTTTTAAAAATTCATGAAATTTCTGTCTTTTTAGTAAGAATAATTCGTATTTGAATGTTTATGTTCACATTTATTTAGCAGCATAGATAAAAACTATTCAATTTATTTAAGTAATGTATACATTTATTACAATGGGTAGTATTATACAGTAAATTTTATCTGAAGGAAACTCGAAAACATTGAATTTGCTCTAGTATTTTCAAAATTCTATATTTATCTAGGGGCTTATTTTAAGAGGTCAAGTTATTTTGAAAATATAATCACGTCTGTTTTACAATATAATATGATAACTGGTAAAAATTCAAAGTTTCTAGTACTATTTTTTAAATTACGACTAAATAACTTATTAGTTAAATACTACTTACAGTTAGAACTTACGAAAATCTAGCATAATTAAATTTTAAAAATCAGCAGTAAAGTAAAGTAAGGTAAAAAAAGATAAATAAAGTAAATTAAGGTAAAATAATGCAAAGTAAACTATAAAAAATAGAGTAAAATAAAATATAGACAAGAAAAACCGAACATACTTCGCACCATGGATATTCTTCACTCTTCGGGTTAGATACTCTCATAGTGGGTGTGTTCAAAATGACGACTATTACTGTTCTTTATATTATTAACTTCCTTCGTTCAGAATCGTTTTACTGAAGAAATAATTTGTCGTCACTCACCAAGAGTATCTAACCCCAAGAGCGAAGACTAGCAATAGTGCGAAGTATGCTTGACCTTCTTGTCTAACTTTACTTAACTTATCTTTACTTTATTTTATATTACTTTACTTATAGATTCTGAACAATGCAAATAAGCTTATGATTTTACAATGATGTTTATTTTTATTATTTATTTTTTTCTGTAAACACTTCTGATATTATACTGATATACACGCCCCGAACTTAAATGTTGAACTAAAAATGATTTTGTTACATAAAAAATTTAAGAAAAATAAAAATTGATTTTATAAAACTACTATGAAATATAAATATCATAATAACATAATAAAGTGGCTCTAATTATCGTAAATCAACATTATTTCGCTATAACATAATTAGTACTAATGTTTAGTGTCACCTCTGGTCTATCACGGTTAACGGGATAAAGTTTGAACCAGGTACCGTTTTATCCGGAAATGTTGACTAAACCACTAAACTCTACGAAAACGGTGTTGAAAATAGTGAAATAGTAAGAATTTAGTACAATACCCAAAAATATAGAATTTTCAAAATAGAATAATTAGACAACAATTATTGATGTGCGTGGATTTTAGTACACACCATCATACTCAGCATCGAGAAATTCAAAAGATGGTGAAAAAACCTTACCAGCCATTTTGGGTATTCATAAACTGGAAATAAACCATAATACGTACTTGTCCGTACTTATTCTCTTATTTTTTTTTTCAATAAAACTCTTGTAAAATTTTTAATTATTAGTCCGTAAAATTTTTTATTGCAACAAAATATTTGCGAGAAAATTCTCTACCTAGGTACTAAGTTTCAAAAAGAACGGTTTGTCCAATTTTATTTTAATTTGAAATAAAATGTGTACTTTTAAGAAAAATTAACGAATTCTGTCAAAATGCTCTTTTTAAACGGTTGTAGAGAAAAAAGTTGATTTACGATTTTCGAGATTCTTCAGATAAATTAGATATATATGTGAGTGAGGTCAAATAAAATTTTCAAGTCTTAATATCAAGAATCAAAAATTTTATAAAATAAATACTTCCGAAAAACGAGAAATTACCAATATTTTCAAAATGCTGTACTTAACTCAAAATTAAACAAATGTTTTTGAAATTTTGTTTAAGTATTCTAGTAACCATTTTTCGTAGTTTATAAAAGTTTCAAGTTTCTAGCTACATCATTTTTGAAGTTATGTTAAAAAAAATTTTGAATTTTATGAAAATTCTGTTAATAGCATATTTTACCGTTTTTTGTAAATTTTTCGACAGATTTTTCTAGTTTTTGGAAAATGTACTAAGAAGTTTGAACAATTATCTGTTTAAAATACCATTTGGGTGTAATTTTGAATCTATAGAGATACTGATCGAAATTTTTAGACAAGTATTTCTATACAAAAAAGTGTTCACAGAAAGATAAAAATAATAAACATCATTGTAAAATCATAAGCTTTTTCGCTCCGCTCAGAATCAAAAATAAAATTTTGTTCTTTCTTTCCACTTTTCTAACGAAATCATTTCGTTTCCACGATAGGAGGTAAAATATATATTTTTTAATGTTTTGTTTGGAATAATAAATTTAGTAACAATATATTTGTGTTCTACGCTTATCAAGAATCAATTAGCACACCTTAATAAATATCAATGAAAGTGGGTCATACTATAAATTCAATTAATCTTTCTTTCTGTTTTCGTAAATAATATTTTACTCTGTTAGGTTTATCAAGTATAAAATAATTTTTATTCAGTTTGTATTCTGTGAATGAAATACTCTAAAACAGGAAATTACTAAATATTTAAATATTATTAGTTATTAGTTTATTACACAATTTATAATAACCTATAAAAATAAAAAAATTACATATGTTCAAAATATGCTAAAATTAAAAATCAAGCGAAAACTAATATACTAATTCCAAACTAGATCGTGAGATGTTCGAACTTTCTACAAATGCAGTTTTCAAAATTAAGAATACGCGATTTGTACGATAGATAACGATTAGTATGGTTTAAATTCGATTTTAAAATTAAAGAAATTAAAAACAATCTTTGTTCAACATAATAAACTAATTATTTAACACATCATGAAGGCATAATTACCTGAACATATTTACATTAATTCACTTAAATTTTAAACTCTTTTGTTCTTAAATTAACACTTACAGAATTTGAGTATCTACTATACTAAATAATTGAGCCTTATTTTTATCTAGAAATAAAAGAATAAATTTAAACTTTAGTTAAATAGTTATTCAAGTGTCTTCTTACTTAGCTAATACCTAAACGCAGTATTACTAATAGGTATTAAAAAATAGCTGTCCGTACACAGATCTTATTTATTAAATTCATACATTAAGTCGTCACGATTTTCATCAATCATCAAGTTATGCACCTTATATAGCCATAAAACCAAAGTATAGATACTATTGTATCACGAAAATTATGTTTATGTAAGTACAATGTATATTATTTATTAATTACAATGGAAAACGTTGAACTTTCATGACATTCCACTCTGTATATACAGTGTCTCACGAATAATGTCATATTATATGTACAGATTAGGATAGGGGTGTATTTAGGTGGGGACCATTGGTCCTGTTGACCGGGATGGTACATTTTTATTGGTTAAGTGAGGTGAATAATATTTATTTTAGTAGTTGATACCATCTACCAATAACGATAATTAATATATTTTTAAAAACATTTGTAAACTTAGTAAAAAAAAAATGTTGATTTTTCTTTATAATATCTGTTAATTTATCGACTAATTGATAGCCGTTTCTTCGTTTTCACCGATTGACGATTCAACGATTGTATAATAATATTAAATGCAGTATTTGCACTAAAAATCGTAAATATAACTTGACCTACAAGTAAGCTTATATACAATTTTCCATTTCAAAAACAATAAATTGAATTTGTTACGTTGTTACGTAACAGTAATCAAAAGAAAGCTGCATTATTTGAATTCATCATCATTTGAGCCGTAATTCTGAAATTCAAACGCATGTAAAAATTATTTATTGAGCCGATATTCATGAAAATTAAACCAAGTGTAGAAAAACGAGTGAGAATTCTTCTTTTGGTATAATAAAATATCAAAGGTAATTTAAATTTTTAAAGTATAAAAGTTCCAAGGTTTAGATTGAAAAAAAAAATTATTATTTTGCGTAAAAGTGACCACTTTTATACAAATTCTAATGGATTGACAAATTAATTTACGATTTACAAGATTTTTTGAGGTATAATGGACATATGTGAGTCAAGTTATGCTAAAATTTTAGCTAACAATAATATCAAGAATTCAAAATAATTTTGAATTTTTTCAATACAAGATAAACGTACAAGATAAAATCTCACGAAACACAAGGTAAAATCTTTATATGGATCCTAAAAATTGTCATCTATTACTCCTTTATTATTTACTAGTATTACACCTTTTTTGGTAATATTATTGAGTATTATAATCTTTAAGCATTTTATTTTGTTTTGTTGGGTATTTCTAGTTTCTAGTCTTATTAGATTTGAAGTTATGATGAAATTAAAAAAATTATTTTATGGAAATTTCGTTTACGACATATTTTGCCATTTTTACTTAATTGTTCAGTAGTTATTGCTTTTTTGGGAAAAAAATATTAAGAATATTTTAAAATTACCCCTTTAAACTAACACTGCATGTGATTTCTGATCAGAAAAGTTTGTGTATGAAAATATTTATACAAGTATATCTATACCAAAAAAATTATCCGTAAGAAAAAAAATATAAAAAAAATATCATTGTAAATCACTAACCTCTTTGCTTCTTTTAGAATCTAAAATAAACTGCGAATAAATGGGAAAATTTCGGAAAATTTCGTTAATATTGTACATCAATTAATCTAAAATTGACAAAAAAGCACAAACAATTAAATTAAAGTAGGTATCAAGTATCTACTCATAAAAAAACTATTTCAATTTATTTTGCAAAACTAAAATGTGGAGAAAACATATTTTGCCTACCTATTTCGGACTTATGGAATAAATAAACATGCATGGTGATAAGGTTACTCCGGTGTTTTTGGCAAGCACTGTGGGAACAAAATAAAATAAATAGCAGTGAGGAAAAGTATACCGGAAGTGGAACGTACACATTTTTCCTGTATAGATATTGTATATCATTGTAAATATATTTTGTTTTAATATGAAAATGTTATACCTAGTGGAGAAGTAATAAGGGGACTCAGTTATTTTATTAAGAACGTATAGATATGCTGTTTGCTTATACGTAGTCAAACTTGAGATATATTCCATAAATTGTTCATGACTATTTCATAGAAAATGTATACAAGTATATATTAATCATAAAGTTTATACATTGTGATGATTACATAGAAATTATTTATAATCTATGAATGGTTACTGATTCGAACACATTTTTTTTTTTTTTTATCACGATTTCCTCATAGGTAATAATATATCCATTAGTTTTATGTCTTTATGGAAAGTATTAAATTCTGAACCTCGTATAGTTGGATTGCCATTTAAATTATAATTTTTGTATTATATGAATTAAGTATTACATGATATATTATTATTGTTTATTAATTATTTTAGTAACATGCCATGAATAAAATTATGTGTTGGATAAAATAATAAACTATAGATACCAACTTTTTTTTAAAGAATGTAATATAATTTTACAATAGATTTGTTATTATTGGTATTTGTATGCATTTAAGTAAAACAGGTAATATAAATAGATTCAAATTTAAAATTGTTCATTGTAAAGTTATGGCTGTTTTAATAAATATTGTAAATGATATTCAATTATGAGAGTTGTTTAGTGAGAATTTTAATAGGCAAAGCCCTCCATGACCCTTGTTTACAATAACTGTTTTCATGGAACGAAGTTTATAGGTCATGAGGTTCCTCTAGCACTAGTTATATCTACCACTCAAATATTTGTGTTTTCAAAAATTAATAGATTATAAAAAAAATAGACTTTACGCGTAAGGAGATTCTTTTCTTTTTTTTCGTATTATTATTTTTTCAAAGTTGACAAAGACTAATTTTTAATTTTATCGTTTAACCATGTTAGAATTTCTTTTGAGTTTATATGTTTTTTTTTGTAGAATATTTCTAAGTAGGATATTATATTCTATTATCTTATAATATGATATAATTTGATTTTTTTTTTTTAATAAACTTTCACTATAGGCTAATTAGCTAATAATTAATTGTTACCAAAACAAGTTTAGTAAGTTCAATTATTAGTGTAGACATAATTTATATACAAACAGTATACAATGATTCAAAATAACACAATTATCTGCAAACATAATCTTAATAAATAATAATTCGTAATAATAAAAACATAAAATGTTAGAAGTTAAATGTAAATGAATTTCTTAAATAATAAACAATTTCTATTTTGTAATTTTTTATTTGAAATAAAATAGACAATCAAATAATTATGATCGAATGTTCAATAATATAAAATATTATATTCTGAATTAAAAAAAGAGTAGCATTCAAATATTTCATAAGTATTACATCTCAAATATATTATAAAAAATTAAAAAATATTCTTATATTTAAAAAAATTGTTATAATTTGACTCCACTTGTTATTCGTGTTCTCTCGTTCAGTGTAAAAAAATAGCAAACATAGTGCGTGATTCAAACAAATAATAGATTTTTTTTTTTAATATTTTATGAAAAAACAAAAACTAATATAAAATATATTATTAATGTAATTATATTAAGCTGCTATACGTTTGGGTTGCCATGAAATTCCGTCCTTAGTAAATAATAATCGGTCAGCAATTTTTTGGCCTGCTGCTTCATAAAATTCAATCACATTTGGTACGAGTTTATAAGCAACACTGTAATTTAAAAAATAATGTAATAACATTAATATGTTTATTTAATATATATACATGTATATAATATGTATTTAGATCTTATTAAAATTTTTGTAGGTATAACAACTGTTTTAAAATTATTTATTTTTATTCAAGCTTAACGTAATTTTAGATTCTGAATGAAGTGAAGAAGCTAGTGTTTTTACAATGATGTATATTATTTTAGATTCTGAACGAAGTGAAGAAGCTTATGATTTTACAATGATGTTTATTTTTTTTTATTTTTTTTCTTTTTTCACTTTCTGTGAACACTTTTTCGTATAGAAATACTGGACCAAAAGTTTCGATCAATATCTCTAAAGAACCGGAATCATACCCAGATGGTACTTTAGAGAGGTCATTTTTCCAATTTCTCAATACATTTTCCAAGCGCGGTGAAAATATGTCGAAAAATTAACGAAAAACGGCAAAATTTGCAGTTACCGGCATTTTCGTAAAATTGAAAATTTATTTTTACCATAACTTCTACAATAATGGAGCTAGAAACT
>JAIPRM010002395.1:4794-17278 GCA_025469315.1 Stegophylla sp. TES_Ste_2020 | reverse complement strand
TCCAAGAAGGTTGATATTTTCCTAATTGCCATCATGTGTATTTTTCGACGATGAATACGATGATGGTGTGAAATAATATCCACGTGCAACAATAGTTTTCTAACTATGTATTTTATTTTATTTTAAAAATTCAATATTTTCATATATTATACTACATACCTACTAATTCACCTACATAGTCAAGTTATGTGTCGTGGCCTAGTGGTAATGGAACCGGCCTAGTGCGCGACAGCACCAGGCTCGATTCCAGCCCGGCACTCCGAATTTTTTAATTTTAAATATATTTGTCAATTTTCTTTATCGAAAAATACATTTATTTAAAAAAAATTTCAAAGTATGCATTTATTCATAAAAATTGTTAAATATGCAAAAATATGCAAAATTTAACTCATATCAACTACGAGTACTTCTATGTCATACCAAACGAATATGTAATTTGGTTTGCAATGCACACGACCAAAAACAAAAATTATGAAAAAGTCATAAACATCCTAACCCTAATTATGTTACTTCTTTAAGACCACAAAATATTTTCATATACAACTTTTATGATTAGCATTTAAAATAAGGAACTTACAAAAATAAAACAAAATTAAATCATTAAATTTATGCCAACACGTGAGGCAAAAATAATAATAAAAAAAAGCGGACATACTTCGCACGATGGGTGTACTTCGCACGACGGGTGGTATTCTCTTGACGGACGTATTAAATTTTAAAGAAACGATAAATCATTTCTTCAGTAAAACGATTCTGAACGAAGGAAGTTAATAATATAAGAAAAAAAAATGTTTTCTAGATTCATAGAGTAATAAAGTAATTAATTTCTGTTTATCTTCTAAGAATAGCGGGAATTCGGTTCAACGGAATAATTTATGAATGACCATCCTACATGTGACCCTTTTTATTTTCTCACATCGATTTTGATGAGTTAAGTATAGACTGCGTAGCCATACAAGGGCGTTGCCAAGATTTTCACGAAGGGGACAAACCAATATTTAAAATACATTTTCAGTTTAACTCTTTGGTCTATTTGTTTATGTAAATAGAGTATATCATTATTGTTTATATAGTTTTGTAAATCTAAATCTAAATATAGAAATACACGTGTTTGAGTGTTTCTAATACACAGTATGTAAGTATCTGCATAATACTGTATGATTCAAATCTGAAGGGAAATCGTGTAGTAGAAATTGTATTTATTTTTTCATTTGTGATGAAGTGATTAAAATTAACATAAACTGAACAGAGAAAACTGTCGTTTGATAGTCAAATGAATCCCGAGTTGAAGAAGTTTTCGAGTTATTAAAATTGTATTAAAGTGAATGCACCGTATAGAATAACAGTTTTATTATTTTATAAAAACTACTTGGATCAAGAGAGGAGCTTTCTTATGAAGGATTTTATGCATGCACGTCATCAAGGGAGGGGCCTTAGGGGGCCTGGCCCCCTTAGAAACGTCAGTGGCCCCGAATCGACCCCCTTGATATTATTTCTAAAAATATTTTAAATATAGTGTATATTGTCCCATACCCTGAATGTATATTATGATACTCCATATTATTATAATTAACGATCGTATAGCAAAAATTAAATTCTGAGATTTTATTTTATCAATATACGTCATCCGAAAATTGGAGATAAGACAATAAATAACACATCTAATAATAGATTGAAATCTAAAAATTTCAAATACCCCCCTACTAGCTTTTTTTATGCTAAATAGTCGGCAAAGTAAGATTTTAAAACAAAGTCGGCTATAACATTTAGAATAGGGCCAAAAAATGTTGGCCCTCTTATGGAAAAATGTCCAGTTACGTGCCTGATTTTATGACTATAAATCTGTAAAATAAACATTTGATATCTTTAGAACAGGGGCGCTCATAAAGTTTGAATCAAAAAATTATGGTTTTCGAGTATTTTTTGTCAAATTATAGGTAATTCTTTTCAAAAAAAATAAAAATAAAATATAACTCTAAAATACCAACTAAAAGAAAATCCAATTTCAAAAAAGCCAGACATACTTCGCACGATTCTCTTGACGGGTGTATTTAATTTTAAATAAACGATAAATCATTTCTTCAATAAAATGATTCTGACCGAGGGAAGTTAATAATATAAAAAATAAATGAAAAAAAAAATGTTAGAAAAATGTCCAAAATTTTTTTTACATTTTCAAAATTTTCTTGCGCCAAAATCTTTCTTATATGATTTTCTATCTATGTTTAAATTTTCATACAGTTTGGATCAAAAAATGATGGTTTCCGAGTTGTTTTTGTCAAAATTTAGGTAGTTTTTTCCAAAAAAAAATTGAAGAATTGAGAAATTCAAAAAATGACCTCTCTAAAGTACCATCTAGAGGAAAATTCGGTTTCAAAAATTTACTGATCGAAATTTTTGGACAAGTATTTCCATACGAAAAGTTGTACACAGAAAAAAAAATAAACATCATTATAAAAACATTAGCTTCTTCACTTCGTTCAGAATCTAAAAGAAAAAAAATAAATAAATAAACATCATTGTAAAAACACTAGCTTCTTCACTGCGTTCAGAATCTAAAAGTGTCTAATCGAAAGTTTTGGACAAGTATATCTATACAGAAAAGTGTTTACAGAAAAAAAAATAAACATCATTGTAAAAACCCTAGCTACTTCACTTCGTTTAGAATTGAATATAAGAAATATCGTAGTTTTTTAAAGTATTAAAATTTGCTAATGGTAATTAATTGTTGATATTTTAACTTTGAAAACATTAAAAAATATTTAGCAACAAATTGTATGGTAAGAATATAATAATATCTAAATCAATTTAATTTAAATACACATTAATTAGGTACTGAATAATTCTTTTAATTTTTATTCAAGCTTTTCAGATAAATATAATTTTATACAAACATTTTAAAAGAAAATTAATTTTATTTTGAATATTTATTTATAGAAATTTATAATCACATTTTCCTAATATATATGTTTATTTTACGATTTTCTCATATTTTTCAATATAATTATGAAGGCACAAGAAATCCACCAACCTAAGAATATAAACCAGGAGCAATGTTTAATAAAATATTTGAATTAATAAATATTTTGTGTAATGAAAAAAATTAAATGCATATTTTTAGAGCATATTTGTACTTTTTAAGCACATGAGTGCATGCATATTTTGCACTATTTAAAAGTATTAAGTTCCGAGCTCAAATAATAGATAATGATTTAATCGATAACCGTGAATAATATTTTTATTAACCGGTTTATATTAATAAAAACCTAACGTCCCAACATCTTGAAACATTTTTTAAAATTAAGGCTTTGATAACCGGTGATCAACACAAATAGCTTTTTTTAAAACTGTTCTTTAAAACCAATACCGAAACCATTATAACCATTACCGTTACGAACCCCCTAGTCAATCCTAAAATTGCATTCACTCACATGTAGTCAGGTTTAGGGAGCTGGATATTATTGTTGATCACTTTGTTGAACAATTCATCGTGATCGCGTTTAAGTTGATCCCACTCGACTACTTTGCCTTGTTCACAGACTTGCGCGCGGATTTTGCAAAACAGCGGCTCTATGTCGTACAGTTCTTTCATGTTGTCCGTGCTCAGCTTGTTCACGGTGCCTTCGATGCGCACTTGCCTAGTCTGAGGTAAGTTTTCTGCCGTTTGTCCCAACCACAAGAATACCATAGAAGCCTGAGGATTTTCCGCCTATAAAATATAGTATTATTATAAAATACGATCGAGAAGAGATCGAAAAAAAAATCATAGTAATTTTAGCTAAATAACTAGGTGGGTAAGTATTTTCAGTTGAATATAATTATAAATAAAAGCCTATACGACTGTAAAAATTTCCAAAACAAATTCACGTATGCCCTATAAAAAGGTATAGCTAAAAAATGAATGAATATCCAAAAACACACAAATTTCCATTAAAATAATAAAAAAAATATTTAGTAAAGTAAAGTATAGACAAGAAAGCCGGACATACTTCGCTCCACGGATATTCCTCGCTCTTCGGGTCAGATACCTTTGAAGGGTGTGTATAATTTTAAAGAAACGATAAATCATTTCTTCAATAAGACGATTCTGAACGAAAGAAGTTAATAATATAAAGAACAAAATAGTCGTCATTTTCAATACACTCACCAAGATTATCTGACCTGAAGAGCGAAGAATATCCGTGGTGTGAAGTACGTCCGTATTTCTTGTCTATACTTTACTTTATTTTATTTAATAAATAAAAAAAGCAAATAAAATTTAATGAGAAAAAAATGTAGTGGAAAAATGTCCAAAATTTTTTTTTCACATTTTCAAAATTTTTCTTGCACCAAAATGTTTCTCGTATTATTGTCTATCTAATTTTTTATTTATCTATGTTTATTTTCATAAAGTTTGGATCAAAAAATGATGGTTTCCGAGTCTTTTTTGTCAAATTTTGGGTAGTTTTTTTCAAAAAAAAAAAAAAAAAAATTCAAAAATTGAGAAATTCAAAAAAATGACCTTTTTAAAGTATCAACTAGAGGTGAATCCGGGTTCAAAAAGTTACTGATTGAGACTTTTGGACAAGTAGATCCATACGAAAAAGTGTATATAAAAAAAAAATATACATCATTGTAAAACAATAGCTTCTTCACTTCGTTCAGAATCTAAAATAATCGAATTACTAATAATTACGACAAATAAACTTACCCATTTAACTATTAAAGAGGATTAAAATAATTTATTATACATAATAAATATTTAAAATGAAAACCATACTGCACGCTCTATGGGTATTTTTCATTCCTCAAACATAAATAAATACACTTTGTGGATGTATTGCATTTTTAAGAAATCATAAATCGTTTCTCCAAAAAAATGATTCTGAACAAAGTTTCAATGTAATTAGATATTTTGCTATTATTTTCTGTTTTATATTGAATATATTGAACGATTTAAATACAAATTAAACCATGTCGATTTAGGTATTCTTGAAAATGATCAATTTTTCTGTGTTTTAAAAATTTACAACTCTTATAGTTAAAAACTGACAAAACTTATTTTAACAAAAATGTAAACAGAAGCATAAACTTTAAACTTTACATATATGTGCATAATATATGGGTTTGCTTATATACATTTTTCAACTCTTTAAAAAATAAATTAAAAATTTTATGAAGTAATAATGATTTTGAAATTCACCATTTTGCGTACTAACAGTCAATTAAGCAGTAATAATAAATTTATACGCCTATTAAAAATTATTCATCAAAAAAACCTTTAAGATAATAATTAGAGCATTAGTAAAAAAACAATTGCATAGTCTAAGATGTTTTAAACAAAATACAGAAATCATCCACTTTCGGACCCTAGTTATTATTATTATTATTATTCTTTATTTATTTGCAAAAAGATAATAATGAATCCATTTCATGAGTCATTAAATTTACATGCGGCTATTAATTATATTTAAATACAGTAGAATCTCGATAAGTAGAAATTCAAGGGAAATGCAAATCGAGGTTTTCGACTCACTAAAGTTTTCGAGTTACCAATGTTTTAGAAAAAAAATTCGACTGATAGAGTTTTTAAAATGTTTTTTTTAATTTTTTTAATTAAAATTTTTAAAATGTCTGTAAGTATGTATTGAAATGTTTAATTATTATTATATACTATGTAAAAAAATGTCATTAAATATTTTATTTAAATAAAAAAAAAGTATTACAAAAAAAATATGATAAAAATCAAATTCCAAAAGCTAAGTGAAAAGTACTGGTGCGTGCCAAGGTTAGTTAATACACATTATGTATTATATTAAACACAATAAACTCGATTAGATAAAATTATTCGAACATATAAGCTGATAAGACAAATGTTTATACAAATTATCCGTAATTATAATCCATCTACATACAACATAAGAATATTCGAGTTATCTATAGTTTTTCTTTCGAGTAATCGAGGTTTTCGCAATGGAACCGAATTTTTTCGATTTATCAAGGTTTTCGACTTATCGAGGTTCCACTGTGTATAAATAGTTAATTTATTATAAAAGTTTATTATTTACGATAGTGTTTATTTATTTATTTAAAGTGAGGGAGTCGTTAAGCAAGTAAAATAGGTTTATAAATTAGTAAAATATACCTATAAGTACCTACATAATAGTCTGCGCAATACGCATGTTGTATAATCCATTTAGTTAGATCGATTTCAAACATATTATTATTTATTATTTAAAATTACGTAAGTGATTAGGTAATAAATTAATTACCATTATTTTATAAGGTATCTTCCATGTAGATTCGATAAATATTTCGTCCCACTAAATAATAAAGGTAGGTAGGTTGCAACCATAGATATATATAATTATTATATATGTCTATGGTTGCAACTAGCATATTAGTATAGAAATATGTCATAAAACTTCGTAATTGAGATACATTATCATAATCGTGCGAATGGAAGAAATAAAACGTATACAAAGATCTATTTGTTATTTAATATGTTTGAACTTTTCTGCAACTTGAGAACTCTTTATAAATCACGCTTACCCCTCAGGTTCTATTTGTACTTTTATATTTATTTCTGTATAAATAAGACAATACGTAACCGGTAGCTACGTTATACATTATTATAATATCAAGTTCAGTGTTTTGAATTACCATATCCTTCGATTTCCTACTTCTTCCGTCGGTCATCATTACAAATCCGTCTTCGTCTAAGCGCCGTAATATTAAACTACGACAAGAAACCTTTCCAGTGCTGAAACCCATGACAAATATAAAGTATTATTGTGCACAAGTGTGTGATAATTGTTACTCAGTGATTATATCACACAATACTGTTAAGTTTGTTCTAATTCAATATATAAAATATATATTTAAAACTTTAAAGAATAAACTAAATTTAGTCATCTTTAAATTTAAAACTGACTTTTCTCAAGGTATTAGGTGAAAATAATTTTACTGTGTTAGTGTGCTCAATTATTTTGTGAATTCGCCAATTTCTAAATTTAAAATTTTAAATATTACTACTGGAACGAACTTCTCTTAATAGATTATTTAAATATAATTTTAAAATCGTCACATCCTAAATGTATTGCTAAGTTAACACTGTCGACTGATACGTGTAGAACAGACGTTAAGGTGGGTGGGGGGTTTAGTTACTCTGTTGTATACCTACGTTGTACAATTATAATTTATATTACTTGTAGATGAGATGAAATTTAGTAAAATCAATCAAAATTATTACACCAAAATCGCTATTCTTTTTAATCTACTTTTACATAATTGTCAATATTTACAGTCTTACTGATAGGTATGCATATTATTTAAAATGATGTTAATTAATGTAAATAGGTAGATAACAATAAGCACATCATAGTTCAATAATTGTAGTGATTTATAATAATCATATTTTTATGTGAACATTTATAACATTATGAATAGAAACACTATACAATATAGCTTTTAAACAATTTGTCAGCATTGTAATCAATAATAATTATTAACTATTTATTTTCTAATTTGATGGTAAATAATGACTTAACGAAATATTTCTCACTTAGAAACGGTCGCCAAGCTGAACGCTTTAGCTGAAGTTATCGAAACGTTATTTGACATATGTTCATTGTACCATTTACTAAAAATTTCCATTGGATTTTTCGAAAACGCATTTATTTTGTGTAAATCACTGTCTTCATGTATCAGTTCATCCTGTAAACAAAGTGTGATACAATTTTATTATTATAAACATGAATTCACATGACTCACACTCTAATGTAACAATTTATATAGAAAAAAATGTATTACAACAAATATATATATATTTTTTTTTTCAAAAAACCGTTCTCTACTGCTGTATCTAATAAGAATTCAAATAATATTTAGGTAGGTTTCTTGTACATATAGTTTTATTTTTTAAACTCCATCTCCATTAGACCTACGGCAGTAACGTATAAATGCTATATAAATATCATTAAATCATTAAACGTTTATGGAAATTCAACATTATATCATAATATACTATACGCATATACTTATTTTTTGAATAAAAAAAATTAAAAAAATACGCTTGTTATAAATGTTATCTACATTGTAATCTTTATATTGTCACTCATCTTCTATAGAAATACAGCGGAATATAAACTAAACTGTTGTCAAAGAAATCTAATTATTATTAATGACAGCAAAAATAGCTGTGTTCGCGGATTACAAATAAGATCCATATTTAGTCAAATATTTATCAGAGGTCGTGACAGTAAGTTTTTACGAGTAATGGCTTCAATAATGACTATGATTTATTCATTTACCTACCTACATTCAACGTGCTTTAATAGAGAACTAGTTGCATACTGCATGTACTTTATTATCGTACCATTATATTATTATGTTGTATTAATAGTCCTAAATAATTTTTTACATTTATTACACTATTAATCTAATGTTTTATAAAGGTAATAGCCACTTGGTATATCTATATAAATTGATATACTTTTAACACACATACATGTAGCCACACACTCACACACACACAAATATTATTACACATAACTTTTAACATTGGTTCCTAAACTGCATGCATGAATGAGACCTTAATTCTATGCAATAAATGAATTGTATGCCAATTGATTTAGGTGTATTATAATATTATAGAATCTATTATTGAAGTTTATCGATTTTCGGTCAAACTTTGCATAATATTATGAATCTAAGTAATATTTGACGAAACGGAAGTTTAAATGAACGTCTACAGATTATTATATTTTAATTAAAAATACAATTTCTTGTCATGCGTATTTCCACCTTATTGGTGAGTACAGTCTTTTAATAGCTACATAAACATTTTAATTTTTAAATGTGAGATAACAGATTTAAGATTTAAGCTCAAGGCAAACACAAAGTAAAATGCATCGTTAACGTAAATACTGCAGTTAACTGAGTGACATATTATAATTACCTACCTATCTAAAACTATGTCATATCAAGAAAAGAACATAGGTAGGTAAGTTTTAATTATAAATTGAAAAAATTATTTGTGTAAGTTAAAAAATGATTATTACAGTTATCATATTTACTCGTAACTGTTTTTAATGTTATACAAATCGTATACATTAAGTCTATGGACATAAAAATAATGTCAATAATAACAGTGGCAAGCTAAGATTCTTGAGCTTCTCACTGTAAATTTTTAAAAAGCGTCAATAAATTGAGTTTTAATTTAATTTACTTTTTAATGTACACTATAACTAGGGCTAGGGAATTATAGGAGTCAGTATGTTTTTCAATAATCATTCAAAACATAGCTACATAATAATATTATATTCTAACTATATTATAGCCATTTGTTTCATAACACTAAGAGTTTAATGCAATTCTTTTTATTTTGCATATTTTGCATATTTAGCTCTTTTTCGATATAAATGCATATTTTGGTTATATTTGAATTTTAAGTGCATACTTCACATATTTTAGATTCTGAGCGAAAGCGAGGAATGTATTGGTTTTACAAATCTGTGTGTGTGTGTTTTTTTTCTTTTTCTTTTTTTTCGTATGTATGTAATCACGAGTTCGGGTAGAAATACTGGTCCAAAAGTTTCAATCAATAACTCTATAGATCGGAAATGTAGTCTAGTACTTTAAGGAGGTTATTTTTCTCAATTCTTATGGGAAAAAAATACTAAAGAAATTAAATATTATTTGATATTTGATTTGTTTAAAGGAAAAATCAAAAAGAATAAAGATTAAAAAATAAGAAATGCCTAATTAACAAAAGAAGAATGAATAATACGTTTAATGCAAGTTTTAATTTATTAATTTTTGGGGTTTTTAGAGCAAAATTAATGTTTTTTAAGTATTTATTTTAAAATTTTTGCATATTTCGTTAATTTCATAGCATATTTTTTATATATTTAGAGCGTAAGTACATACATGTTCTATTGTTTTTAGAGCTATAAGTCTCTAGCCTTGACTATTTTGTTGAAAAAAAATGGTGTCATTATTTAAATTATTTTTAACACGTATCCGTCCAAAAATTAAAAAATATAGTATATTCATGGCTAATCGGTACGCTATTTTTGTGTAAGGGGCTTTTTAGTCTCATTTTCTAGAAATCGGATTAACCATTAAAGCGCTGATCATTAGCTTTAGACTGCCGGTACGTATGAAGTATTGTCAAGTAAATCCTAACTAACATTTGGGATTTGTAACGAGTGTAATATTTTCAACAAAGTTATCAAACAATCAATTTAATGCTGTTAAAAATAAATGAAAAACATATTTTGTATGTGTTCATACTTTAAATGCATCAACAGCCAGAACAACATACATATTTTTAGATAAAAATGGTCTCATAGACATAAGTTACATTCACCAATGTCATTTGACAAAGAAATCCACCGGCCTTTCCGC
The DNA here is from genome assembly GCA_025469315.1 of Stegophylla sp. TES_Ste_2020. Lineage (NCBI taxonomy): Eukaryota > Metazoa > Arthropoda > Insecta > Hemiptera > Aphididae > Stegophylla > Stegophylla sp. TES_Ste_2020. The sequence goes on along the minus strand of JAIPRM010002395.1, from coordinate 6,889 downwards.
ATTCAGTAATACGAGTAAAACGACGACAAACTTCATTAAATCAACGTGCTCTCAGTTGTCATCATAATATCTTCCGTTCGGTTGTGCAACGATGACAATGATGTTATTTTTCACATTAGAAGTATTACATAAAATACATATTTACCGATTGCTGTACACTGAGCCGTCCAATGTCGACTAGTTGACTCAAGTCATGTTCACACCATTCGCAAAAATACTTCAAACTTGTATTTTTTAATTTCAGGCACTTGAGTTCTTCTAGCGAAAGTTTGGAACATTTTCCGTGGACATAATACGAACACCCATCGCATTTTACCGGGCAATCGACATGAGTAAATTGATATTTACAAATCATACAAGACGATATGACTGGCATATTTAATTATTTTTATCTATGCTCTTGTTTCCGATATTAACAATTATGTAGGTACTGCTTGTAATTTAGCAAATAATGAAACGTTGTAAAAGTACTGAATAATACTGACTGTGACAATACCGACTGAAATACACGACTGAGCGATCAAAATAAAACAAAAAGTATTACGTGTTTAACGAATATTATACTGTTTTTTCGACGAGAGTGAAAACGTGTATTCCCACAAAAGTATATCAGGTATCTCGTGTGTAATACTATATTATTTCAAATTGCACTTATTCTGTCATCAAATTACACTGCCTATTTTGAGTATATTAAATATCACACGTAACAATATGTTAGAATTTCGGATACGTTTGAAAATAAAGCATCGATTTGTTTTTGTTCTAAAATAAAATACTAAAAAAAAGAAAAGCAATTAAAATTAAACAAAAAATTGTGTTTATAGCCAAAATTAGTCAAAAATATTTAATATGTCAAGTGTTTGAACGTAAATTTATTAGATAAATACAAAAAACCACCAAATCAAGAAAACATTAAAATAATTGTATTTAATACATGCCATCTCGATTACCTTCCAAGATTCCACTTTTTTTTTATTTAAAAAAATTTTGACTCGAAAACATATCATATCAAAATTATTTTCAACACATTCAGACATGTTTTTACTGCAAAATATATGAAATATTAATTATTTTTTCTTCTTTTAGAAGATATAAATAGAAGATAATATAAGATAATATAAGATAATAATAGAAGATATAAACAAAAAATAATGAATATTAGGTTGCTTTTTACAATTATCGTTTTTGTTTTAAACATATTATGGAATTTTAAGAAGTACTTTAAAATTTAATAAAAATCATATAACGTAATCACAAATCGTCTCATAAGCTATGAAAATTATATTGATAAAACATATCCAACAATATTTTTTTCATCACTGGGAGAAACTCGTGTACCATTGTAGCAAATAGCAATGTATTTTATTATATTTCCTCCCTTTTATTATTAATTCTAAAAAGATACCTAATAGTCGATAAAATCAAAAATTCTGGTAGTAGCCGAGATTACAAAAATTAGTCTTCTTTACACCAGGAGTGGCCAACAGGTCGATCGCAACATCATTTTGAGTCGATCGCGACGCCCTTAAGTCTTTCGTCGAGTTAAAAATAAAAATAAAAAAATATTTTCCATTGTTTAACTTATGATTCAAATAACAATTAATTACAATAATTACATGATTTGATTCCAATAGCGTATAATGTTACTGTGTTAAACTTAATAACAATTCACCTACATAGAAGTTTAAGTACCTATTCAAGAAATATGTATGTATTTACTGAAAGAAAATAAACATATTAAATATTACCATTTAAATGAATACAAAATTATCGTATTATGTACTAAAAAGCCGGACATACTTTTCACCATGGGTATTCTTCGTTCTTTGAATGGATTACTCTTGGTAGGTGAATTTTAAATCAACGATAAATCATTTCTTCAATAAAATGATTCTGAGCGGAGGTTCAGTTTATTAAAGACGATTTTACTTAAAAATTATTAATTTTGTTAGGTATTGTAACAAAAATAAAGCCGGACATACTTCGCACGACGGGTGGTATTCTCTTGACGGGCGTATTAAATTTTAAAGAAACGATAAATCATTTCTTCAGTAAAACGATTCTGAACGAAGGAAGTTAATAAAAAAAAAAAAAA
>JAIPRM010002394.1:0-30736 GCA_025469315.1 Stegophylla sp. TES_Ste_2020 | reverse complement strand
ATTCTGAACGAAGGAAGTTAATAATATAAGAAAAAAAATTTTTTTCGAAAAATGTCCAAAATTTTTTTTCACATTTTCAAAATTTTCTTGCGCCAAAATCTTTTTTATATGATTTTCTATCTATGTTTAAATTTTCATATAGTTCGGATCAAAAAATGATGGTTTCCGAATTGTTTTTGTCAAATTTTGGGTAGTTTTTTCCAAAAAAAAAAATTGAAGAATTGAGAAATTCAAAAAATGACCTCTCTAAAGTACAATCTAGAGGCACATCCGGTTTCAAAAACTTATTGATCGAAACTTTTGGATAAGTATTTCTATACGAAAAGTTGTACACAGAAAAAAAATAAATATCATTGTAAAAACACTAGCTTCTTCACTTCACTCAGAATCTAAAATATTCTTATTTATTAATTTCTTTCTTTTATAGTGGAAATAATAAAAATATATTAATAACAATAATGTATAAAATCACAAAATTGACTTTGAAATGTCGAAATGATAAGCGAAAAAAGTTAAAAACTATGTAGAAAAATTCGTATGTCATTGAAATACATTTAAAAAGAGTAATGCATAATTTAAGAAATTTTTAAAAAGAGCAAAAGCTATCCAATTATTAGCCATAACTATAATCGCCAGCGAGTTTCATATGAATAAAACCTAAAAGAGTTTATTTGTTATTCATGTATCATGTGAAAATGTCATATCACTCGGGTAAATAAAAAATTTATCATTTTTGGACACATAAACAAAAGTTTTGTTATTTTTTGTTGCATTTCAACTGTATCATCGATTCTCTGACCACAAATTGTGTCAACAATTCAAAGTAAGTAAATAGCTGAAGAAAAAAATGAATTATGTCAATATAATTGACGCATAAATTATTTAATCTCATTGACAGTACGCAGAATTTTTATACTGACTAGAGACTATACAGCATGAAAAGTATTTATTGTTTTTTGTTTTTTTTTTTTATTATTTAAAAGCTTAATGAAGTGAAAATGGATTCCAATGAAATATCAAATAGGCATATATTATATTTATTAATCTATAGGTAACATATTTTTATTGTTATTTGTTCGTGAGCACATTAAGAATTTTATTGCGTTTTTTAAATTTTCTGTGGCATTTCTGGATTTTAAACACATTCAAATAGTATATTTTTCCTTCTCTTTAAAAAATTACAAATATTTTATGTTGTAAATGCCTCAAAATGTATATAATATATTATATGCAATTTTTTATTTTTAGTAATATAAAAACTAGTCATTTTAAATCCTATTGACATAGCCTATTAAATAAACAAACAATACATTTTAACAATCATAAATTTCGAGTGTTTTATAGATTTTTATTAGTATTTTCAAATATTTGGTATTGCTTCAAAAATCTAAAATATTGAACTACCTATTATTTGTAAAAAATATAAGGGATTATTTTTGAAATGTATAAAATTAATAAACGAAATAACTTGATACTATTTTTGGAAAAGTGGTTGAATTCATTATTCCCTTCCTAGGTACCCCCAAAGTACATATATATATATATATATATATATCCATTATGTAGGCTATGATTAGTATTTATTCTTAATAAATTTGCCTTAAACAGTGCCATAGCCAGTTTATTATACTATCTTTATAGTTTATAGACTGAGAATACATGCACGCAGCTCATAACATACATACATATAAATAGTTACAACTTATACGTTTATCAAATAATGGTTCATACCATCTTTTCATGTAATACTAATACCAAATACAATCATGATTATTTGGAGATAAAAGTGTCTTAAAAACTTATTTAATATACTCAATATGTGACTCGCTGGAATTAGTCAGGCGGTTCTCACAGTGTTAGGGGGAAATACCAATATTAGCCTATATTTGTTGTTTGTTTCAATTTTTTGGTGATCTAAATACGTATGACTACTAAAATTATTTTTATGAGAAGGGCCCACGCCTGGGGTTGACCAAAGTGGGGGGGGGCTGGCATGAACAGTTTGAGGACCTCTGGATTAGCCCTTATGAATATAGGTACGATAGATATATAAATATTGACTATAACATTATAATATATATTTTTTCTCTGTGTAAAAGAGAGAATTAAATTTTATTACATAGGCATTAAACTTAAAATATAATGATGGCTTTTAATTGTTAATAAAGGTTTTTTTTTAAATTGTGTGTTTAATTGAGATAATTTTATGATAATTATTTAATCTGTACTGTAATCGTTTGCCAAAAGCATTTTTAAAATGTATTTTTGCGTATTCAAATAATAAGTTTTTAAATATTTATAATTGTTGGCTTCTTTTATTCTATGATTATGTATCATTTCCTGCTTTCTATAAATGTATACATTCTTGATCACACTTAAAAAATACTAAAGCAAATTAAATAATTTGAATTTAGATGTCTATTAATCGTGAATAATGAATACAACCCAAATTTAACTTATCAGTTTTCAACTAACATTTTTGAAAAACAATACAGAATGTTCAACGTTTAAACATAAAATTTTGGCGCTAAACCTTTAATGACATTTTTTAATAGTGAAAAGGTGCCCCCTCCTCTCACTCGAGATAATTTGACATACTATACTAATAATTATTAAATAAACTTTTATACAAATATCAATGATGCTCTTTGCTCCATTGGTAGGACTATGCAATGTTGTATAATGTATAATATTAAATTATTAATTTGAAAGTAATAATAAATCACCTTAAAAATTAAATATTTTTTCAAATTTATAAATTCAACAGTCCACTAAGAATCTAAAAGGAGTAGCTCATCCCTCTCCCTTATTCCCCGAAAAATATTTCTGGCAACGATTTCACTTATTCTAAATACTTTTTTTGCAAATGTTTTTGTACCTTTGTAGGTATAAATATAATTTTAAAAGTATTTTCACGATAATAAAGATAGTTACGATTAAAACTATTGGTAGCGAATAAAAAATATATTATACACGTCAATTTATATAAGTTTTAAAAATATCTAAATTGTAATTCACATTACATTTTGACAAAATCGATTTATTTATTTTTGTTTTTTACAGTCATATAAATGTATAATCCATGACCGTGCATAGCTTGTATTTTTATCGTCATACATTATGGATTAAAAAAGTAAATGATTATATTTACATGACAAATGCCTAATTAGGTATGTACGATAAACAGTTACTGTTTTCAATGGCCACAACCGCAATTACTCCACTAGATCGTTTCGTATAATGGAATAGGGATTAAGTAATAAATATTTGGTTAGGTTTCTATTTACAATACCAATCTTGTGTGTGTGTGTGTGTGTGTTGTGTGATGAACATTATACCTTGGATTTACATTTAACCCGATTTAATGGGTTTATTTCAAACTCGATCATCACATTAAGTACTATATTTAAGACTATCTCCCTAACTAACAATTTAATTGTTACAAATATACTTTTAATTCGCATCATCACGTAATTGGCACGGTTAGGACGTGCGAACACTAAAAAAACCGAACGAATTCATATGATCTTTTAATTAACAAATTTAAATTCTAAGTTGGGCGATAAATGTAGTAGCTTTACAATGAAATATATTATTGTTATTATTATTGTATGTAAATACTTATACTGCTTAAAAAAAAATACTCGAATCAGTTCATACCGTAATATGTTTCTGGTTGAGAGTTTTGTTCGCATGGTCCTTTGAAGAAATCGTTATCTTTATTCCTAACATTTTTTCCAAAGACAAAAAAATACTACCGAATATTTTAATTAAAATATGCCTTTAATTCAAAGTTCATTACATTAATTTAAGTAACTTAGGCATTGTTACAAAACTAATAGTACCAGCAACTTGAAATTTGAACCCATTATTAATAATAGGTAGTGGAATAACGAAAGCAAAAAATGTTCGAAACCAATTTGGTCACTTTTGAGACAGATACAGAATTTGGAAATTAATGGAATAATTATATTATTTAATTAAATTATATGATAGCAATATAGGTAATAGGTAGGTAATGTAAGACTATAGTTAATTTCTTGTTTTTGTCTACACATGGCATTTATTATTGGCACATGGCAAAATTATTTTCAGTTTAAGTTTTTCACAGTTTAAGTTATGTAATATTATGTCTAACAACATTAACTATTGTTATTTAGGTACTTATGTACTATGTATTCAAATTCTATGTACTATGTTTAGTATAAATTAGATAAATTGTGTTGGGACACGAAAGATGACGAATCAGATTTACATTCGCTCGGTTATAATTTCTAAAACAGGTAAATTGAAAATGTGCGTCAGCCGTTGTATCTAAAGACGTGATAAATTATCATGTTTATAGACACAAAAAAGTAAACGTACATTTCGTGCAGTAAAATATACGTTTTGAGTCTTTTCATTATAAAAGCAGAGAACTATTTATGGCCTAATTCTGTGTCACTTAAAGACATTTTTATTATTTGGATTTATAAATAATTACAGTTCTCACACAAATATTTTATAATGTAATGTATTACGTACAAAAAAAAAAAATAAAAAAAAAAAATCAGCAAGAAAATAACATTAATTACAGGAACGCAGCCAGAACTTTCGATGGACAAGGGTTTTCTAAATTGTTATTTTACCTACCTGTCATCCCATAACTAATAACTGTGTTATACAATATAGTAGCTGTAACAACATTATTATAATATAGCACTCCAAAGAAATCCATGTTAATTGTTTTCGTATACATTTCGACAATGTTATTATTAATTAAATAAAACGTTTGTATTAACATCATATCCACAGACATGAATTTTAAAGTTAATTATTATAGTACTAATTTAGAGTTTGTGTAGTTTATTATAACGGTTGGTTTACTTTTTATGATTCGTACAAATATTAAGCAACCGGTTTAAAACATTAATCGGCGCGATTGTTTTGGTGCCTAATATACGACGCCGAATGCCCGGGGAAACTGATAAAGTTCCCCTGGTGATTGAAATATTGGATACGTGTGGATTGCGCTGAAAGTTGAGAATAAAATAAAAATGTCAATGAAGTCAGACCCGGATACAGTCTGCATTAACAGGAGGGACGGATTAAAAAAATATCTATTTACTGGTATATACTCGTATAAATTGCAATGGCACCATGCATTTCCTATTTATGAATATTTATGAATACCTTTTTAACCTTTTTTATAAGGCGCACTGTATTTCTTTATTCAAACGTAAATTTAAAATAAAGTATTCATTTTTGATGAGTTTTCCAAATTTCATAAATGCTTCGGTAGTACGATATTTAAGGGACATCATATAATTTTTTTGATCCTGTACCCATTTAAGTATGATTGACTACCATTCGTGAATTTCGATACAACTTGCCCAAAATAATTTTCTAAATGCACCTTTTAACATATAGTTTTTCAATGAAATCACATTTTGTGTAAATAGAAAACGGATAAAAATTATTACTATTTGGGAGTCCCCAGTAATTTTCCCATAATTGTTCATTCATTTATCAAATCATTGAAGTGAAATTTTGGACCAAATAATTTTCTACATTTAATAATTTATTTAAATAATTATATTCTGATGATTTGTGGTTGAAAAATGTTGAATTCACTACAAAAATATTTATTTTTGCTTACCTAACCTGACCTAATATGGTTTTTTCTAAAAACAATTTGATGAACACGTTTTTGAAATAATTTTTATGTAAACAAAATATCCAATTGAAGTTAAAATTAGGTATTACCTAATAAAATATAAGTAATACCGAATTATTTTATATTATGTTTTAGCTATCTGGCTAAGTTAGGTAAAAGTTATCAATAAAATTGTCTTATAACTATTAACTTTTGACGTTTTAACCAGTTACTAGGTATCAAGCTATTGAATTAGAATTTTAACTTAAGGTCAGAATATCCACGTAAATACACATTTTACGAGGTCCTAGAAAAAATGAAAAAAAACATAATCCTGTGAAAAATTTTGTAATTCTGCGACGTGTGCTCTCGTGGCGATAACTTTGCTACGATATCGAACGGCGTCGGTGGCACCGTTTAAGGGTTTAAGGGTTTAAGGTTTAACCCACCGTTTAAGGGACTTGTTACACGCGTGTAATAATTTTTAATTCGTAAAAATTATAATAAATTACAATAACGCTATTACCGTTCAAACGCGTAACCCGCACGGAATAACAACAACAGTTTAAAAACAGTACACTAGTGGTGTTTACGGACAATTAGATTTTATCGTGTTAAATAAAAAAATTATACGTATAATGTTGTACGAGACAACGTGGCGGCGATTTACACCTTAATTTCACATTCGGAAGAAAACAAAATACCATAATAAAAACATAACGCTAATGCAAAGTGTACGAAAGACACGCAACGTTTTTGCGGCTTTTAGCGGTCGAATAAAAACAGCGATTCGGCCCAAGTGCCGCGTAAGACTTTAATTTATTAAATTTGTAATTTTTTTTTTTTTTTCATGCTGCAAACGCGATAAGATTTAAGTAGTCATAATTAAACACGTTAAAGAAACGTAGACGCGAGCGTATCCGTCCGGGTTTTAATTTTTCCGTACTTAACACTTTTTCAACGGCACGGCGGCGGAGGGTTAAAAATGGTGCTGCCGCAGCGTTAAAATATTATTAATGTCCAGTGCGGTCTGTTCGTTTAAAAAGTACTAAAAACCTAATCAAATACGTACGCCGCACAGGTAAATATTTACACAATGGCGGCAAAAGCGTAGGCACCAAACATTAATAAATCATTTATTATTATTTTCTTTAATATATATATATATATATATATTTTTTTTTTTTTGCCAAAAACAATTTTGTTCTTTTAATAATACACAATCCATTTCTCTTTGTACACACGGGTTCTTTTGTTGGTTTGAGATTAAATAAATTGTACTCGGTCGGTATAGGACGCAGAGGTAACGTACACACAGCAGTGCTGTTGTAGAGACCGAGCGGGCACGAAATACTGCACGAGCTGTCATCAAAGGTCAGTACGAATTAATCAGATTATTTTCGTCAAATATTTTGCTGTGGTCAGGCGGGCAGATTTACCGTCATGTATATGCAATAACAGTATAATAATATGCTATAAGAACGTTAAAATGGTCAGATACAACACAACACCCCACAAATGGTATACGATAATAATTTTAACCGAAACTAATTTAAATTTTTGGTAAAAAATAAAAAATACATTCCTTCAGTAATGTTTCAGTAAAAAACAATTCAACGCCGGTTTGTTCTTCGAACACATTACGTGCACTTTTTCGCCTCTCAGTTGTGTATAAGTCATATTCATAACAATATATAGCCTGCGTTTATAACTTTTCTCCTGTCGAGATTTTAAACAAAGCCTGAAATAATAAATTTATCAAAGGTTTCGGTTAAAGTTTCACGTCAGAAAATGCACGGACGGTTGAATTACATATTGGAAACGAATTTTCAGATCATCCACTACTCACACTACGCTGTCCCTTTAGTTTCCATTCAGAATAATATTGAAAATGTATAATAAAATGATATTTGACTCAATGTCGACCCTTTGTTCTTTTCAATCAATGTGAAATTTTCAGAGATCAATTTGAATTGGTTCTCTGGATAATCTATATAATGATTTGTTTTTTCAAAATTTGAGAAAAACTATCTGAAATTTGACAAAAATGCATTTAAAACTTTTATTTTATATCCAAATTTTAAGCAAATTTTAATATAGATAAACAATACTATAGAAAATATTTTGGTGAAAAAAATTTAGAAAATGTGACATTAACGTTTTTTTTTTAACATTTTTAAAAGATTTTTTTCTCTTTAAATATTTTTTTTCCCATTCTCAGTTAATAGTGGAGTATAAATTGATTGAATACAAAATGATTTTTTTTGTAATATTAATGATACAGATTTTTAAAACCAGTACAATTCTCGCTATCAGAATTTAAAAAAATAATCATAAGCTAAACTCATAAGTTTCTTCACTCCACTTAAAATCTAAAATATATTAGTTGGATGTTATTTGTTTTATTCACTATAATATATATTTATAAGACTTTGTTTTATTTACCAAGGATTTACAATAGAATTAAATTTTCTACGCTTATCGTTTGATCATGACACATTGGAAAAATACGGTAAATATGATACAAGTTTCCATTTTACCTAAAAAAAAAAAAAAAAAAAAAATGCCCATAAATTTGCTTCACAAAACATTTGGAATTGTAAATAATTTAAATCTAATTTCTAATAGGTACCCAACATTGAAAACCTTTTATTGTCTTACGCAGTTTGCTGAATTTGTTCGTTTTATTTTTTATTTTTATAAAAAAAATTGTTAGCCGTGCAGCTTTTTCTTCTATTTTTTAATTTTAGCGATTACTATGATGTTTCAATCGTTCGTCGTTAAACGACAAGTATAATTTTCATCATATAAAACTGTTTGAGTCCTTATATAATGTCGTATGATGAAAATATTCAAGCTCGTATAATAAAGTACGAGGCACGAAAAAAAGACAAAATTGAAAAACAGTCTCAAATTACGTAATCGATCTGGAGAGATGTTTCGCATAATTTATTATTCCGTCTTGTGTGTTAAAGTGCTCTCTCAGTCGACGAAAAAAGTCTGCGTGGGGCGTATTTGTGCACTGTTTTAAATCATAAGTCCCCCGAGGTACCGTACTACTTATACACAGGACTAGATAGCTAGTGTAAGGCGATCGAACATTTGTCAATATTATAATAATAGTTGTACGTTTTGCTTGGTTTGCAAGTTGCAGGACGCTCTACTGATTATTGAGAAAAATTGTGAGAAAAGAAAACAGAAACGAACTCACTGATTACATTGTGTAAACAATATTATTATTATTGTTATTACAAACATTTTTTTTTTTTAATAAAACCTATCTGTTTCGTCTCATCCGTCCTTACGCGCATGCCGCATGCTGTGCATTTCTGTACGGTAAAAATACACTAAGTTAAGTAATTTTTATTATTTAGTTTAAAACAGTGACTGGAACCGGACCCCTCCCTCCCCCCCCCCAAAAAAAAACGGTTTTGAATTAAAATCCTTAAATAAATTTGGAATCATTACCGGACCGGAATTCTTACATTTTTTTTTTTTTCGAGAACCGTAACCGATATTTTGAAGTAAAGGATTTCCAGTTTCATTGCAGTTCCAAATTCCAATTCATATTATTATTTTCACATTTTTAAAAGTTTTGTTGAGCACGGATAAATACATTTTCCATGAAATTAATTTATAATTGATTTAATTTTTAACGTAAATAAATAAACCCAACATTATTAAACCAAAATTAATGTAGCGTACAGATATAATATCGGGGATGACGATAACAAATATTATTGTTACCTAGTATCAACCAAAAATAATAAATTCTTTTGTTATTCCATTCATAAAAATATATAATTATATAATATTATGATCAATAATTTCGAAAATATTTAAATGTGATATTAAGGGAACTACCTGCTTATTAGTTTCAACCTTTGGTTAAAATCAGGTTAAATCCTCACAATTATAATAATTCACTATGTATTAAATTTCATTTATAATTTAAAATAATTTTATACATTATTGTTTCTTTAATATAAAATGTATACTCAGTAATTACTAACGGATTTTATTCAGGTTATCAATAATATTATATAGAATGTTTCACGAGTACGAATTGCTCATGTCTGATTGCTTGAAACCGGGGAACAAGGCTTCTTTATGTATCATATTATAGTAAATTTGAGTTGTAATTGGAATTTTCGTTAAGAATACCGAAATCTTTGAGCTTTTCCGTCGCTTTTGCGTGCTTATGGCTTATGCATTATATATTTTCCTAAATATAATAAGAATTATGCACTAGTTCTACCGATAATTGATAACGCGTCTTTTTGAAGTGGTGGGGCACACTCGCAAATCGATCTAAATTCCGAGGAGCGGTAAAATGATCGATTATTCGATCCAACATCATCGATCGGAAAATCAATTAATATTGATTTTCCGATATTATTTTCCTAATCTGGCCATAATTTTAATAAATTATGGCCAGATTAGGTTAGGCAGGTTACTAGTTTTGAATTTGGACTTAATGCACCTTGAAAACGAAATCCGGTGGCGCCTACACGAAGAAGTCGTTTTTATCTGTAAATTAATTTACCGATAGTTCGTCACCGGGAACTCAATCGATATCGATTGTCCGCCGTGTATTTCATTGTACCACGGTGTCACGCAAACCCCCGTCATCTTATACTCGTGTATCCGATCGGCAGTTAGTTGCGAGTGGACTACAGCACTAATGGTAGTTTGATTTCTATCTTAACTGTCACGGGAAACGTCTCTCCGTACACCGTACAACTGATTACATTCAAGTAATTATTTTCTAATCTCCAAACGGAACATAATATCAATTAAATGTTTCCGTAACGATTACACGCTGGCGTTCTCATAGACTCCAGTGCGTAGGTATATCGCCAAATCGATATATACCTGGACCGTATAGGTATAATAAACATGGTCGATCACGTCTTAGTGATAATATTATATTGCGCTCGTTGAATGTTATTAGGGCGGAGGGTGGAATTTCTCATCCGTACGAATGATCCCGAACGCATTGTGTTTTTTTTTTTTTTTTTTTCATAGGAAACTACGCGTCTTAATATTATCCTTTTTATCGATGATTCGTGTGATAGGAATGGCGCCAACTCGTTGAGTACAATGGAATTAACTGTCTACTAAAATGTCGACTAAAATTTAATTTTACAAAACGATCTCATTTGTCTCGGTAAGCGTTTGTAATTATGCACTGTAACGACCTGCAGGGACGCTAACGATTCGTCGATTCGACGAACAACGTGTATTCGTACTATACATGTACGCCATTTTCGAAATATTTTTCAAATTCCCTTCTACTCCCCGCGAGTCACTAGTGCATTTAATATATAGTTACGCATTTATAACTAAATACAATACAACAAAATTCATAATGGTGTTCGACAAATGCTAAACATCGAGTTAAATTCACTGGGATATCGGATCACACCAGACTATCCTACTATTAAGTATTTGAGACGAATCTAATACATTTTCTTTGAGGCAAAACCGTGGAGGGAGGGGGGAAATAAAACATTGTCAAGTAAGTAAAAGGCTGGAAATATTTCAGATCGTAGGTATTCTTTGATTCTCGGGTTGGATACATTTGGCGAGTGTGTTGAATTGGCCTCAAAATATATTTTAATTCATCTGGGCTTGTTGAGTTCACCCATATAGATAATTCCGAATTCGAGTGTAAAATTATGGATACTTAAATAATGAGCTGCAGAACGCGTAAGTTTCCGTTTTGGTTAATTCGATCCCGGAGTGCACGAAGTCGTGGCGACGGCGCTAGTTTAAATATGCGTCTCGTTCGCGCATTGTTTTTCTTCGGGATTAAGTCAAAATACTGTGCCAAAAATACGAGTTTTTCTCTCCCCGTCGCCCTCTCCAGGTCCACGTATTATAATATAGCGACGTCAGCGTGAATACTCACCGTCCCCACCCTCCGCTCACTCACCGGCACCAGCAGAGCACCCTTTACAACCCGCGGCGCGACGCAATAATAACTCAGCCGCGTGGCAATCGCGGAATTTGGATCTTGGCCCGGGTCCCGGCGCGCAACCCCCCCGCCCGGGGTCCATTGTCGTTTTATATTACACCTCCTCTCCCGAACCGAATTCGCGTGCAATTCGTACGTGTACGACATACGTGTCTGCGGATTACACGACTTTGGCCACCGAATGAGAGAATTTCGGGTGTGCATTTTGGCGCGTGCGGGTCGGTTAGTCGCCACAGCAGACCGTCGGACACCAGAGGACCGCAACTGGTCCTGGGGCGTACCCGGAGGCAGAATGAACGAGAAAACAACGGAACGAAAAATAAAAATAGGACACATTTCGCATTATGGTTACTGTCAGTTTTATGTCGAGTACCTACCATTTAACAATTCGATAACAGAACAGTAAATTATTTATGTTCATTTCGTTTTATTCGTATTTTAAAATTTAAAGCTCTCATAGGTAAAAATTAATCCGTAACTGATTTAAAGGAAAATATATGATTATTCTTGTATACAATTGTCACCCTTAAGACGAATAACGAAACGAATCTACTGTTTTTTTTAGATTAACTATCAATTATTATCTATCCTAAAATTACTAAAATTAAACTGCAATTGATAAAATTATTCATAGAACCAACCTCGAAGAGAATGCGACCACGAGAAGAGAGTTGATGAATTTCTGCCATATTAAAAATTTAATGTTTTTACTTGGTTTTTAAAAATTCTAAATTTACAAGTTTGTAAAAATAAATAAACTAACGATTTTTTTCATTTCTTCAGTGCCATTAGTCACATTTATCAGTAAGTTTTGTTTTCAATTTGCAGATAATAATATCAAGAATTTAAAATTTTATTTTTATTAAAAAGAGTGAGTGAGAGAGAGAGAGAAAATATAAAGATTCCACAAGGAAAAGTTGAAAAAACTATAAAGTTCGAGATCTAATGATAACGAATAGGTAATGTGTATATATATTATAACGTGTGCATTAGAACCACATACAATTGATGTATCGACATATTTATAATAAACAAATGGATACATAATCTTGAAAATCAAAGCAATAAATTATTATTATCAATACTTTTACCTTATTAATAAATTATTATTTACATTATAATACATGTTATGCTGGTATGAACAAAGGTGTGACGTGTTTGCTAAAAGTATAGAAAACCCAATTAAAAAGGATTATTCCGAGATTCGAATATTGTATGAAAACAAGATTTTCTATAGATTTCGTATGTTATATTGCATAAGATTCATGAGCTTGTTTCGAACACTATTTTAACGTGGTTTAGCAATTTATTGTGTAACAGAAGTTACGGGTTCGTACATTAAATCGGTACCTAAACAATCTGCTGAGAGAATGGTGTTGTTAACGATTCCGATCTATTTTGTTAGAGGCAAATAACAAATTAACACGATTAATGAGAGTAGGTAATGGCCAAGATCATGGTGATATTTGCAACCTAGATAATACAAGGCAGCGGTCCTAATAAGAGCCAAGACTGAATTATAAAGAATATTTTAGGGCTATCGAATTTTTACCGAAATTTTTTACAAACATAATAATATAGGTGCAATATAATTACATTGATAAACATGATATTCTATGATTATTTTGCATATGCAGTGAAAAAAAAATAATATATAATATATATATATATATAAATCATTGTTACTAGGTGTAACAAAAACAAAAATCTTAAGTTTAAATGCATTATATTATAACTTATATAAGCTTATTCTCAACAAAGTGAAGAAGCTTGTGTTTTTACAATGATGTTTTTTTATTTATTTATTTTTTTCTGTTGGTATACACTTTTTTGTATGGATCTACTAGTCCAAAAGTCTCGATCAGCAACTTTTTGAAACCGGGTTTGCTTTTAGATAGTACTTTAGAAAGGTCATTTTTTGAATTTCTCAATTGTTCAATTTTTTTTTTTTTTTTTTTGGGGGGGGGAAGAGACTACCTAAAATTGGACAAAAAACTTTTTTCTATCACTTTTTCCACATTAATTTTTTTTCCTTTTTTTATTTATTAGATAAAAAAAGTAAAGTATAGACAAGAAAGCCGGACATATTTCGCACTATGGATATTCTTTGCTCTTCGGGTCAGATACTCTTGGTGGGTTTGTTGAAAATGATAACTATTATTATTCTTTTATTCTTTATATTGTTAACTTCCTTCGTTCAAAATTACCTTATTGAAGAAATGATTTGTCGTTTCTTTAAAATTCTACATACCTACCAAGAGTATCTGACCCGAAGAGCGAAGAATATCCATGATACGAAGTATGTCCCATTTCTTTGTCTATACTTTACTTTTTTCATTTATTTTATAATTTATTTACCGATAAATGTATACAATTACATTATAATTTATTCATTCGCAATAGGTTTGGGTTTCAATAGAAAGATAAACAATTTCTGCTATGTACCTAGGTAGTATTTATAGTCATTACTAATAATAAAACATTCCATATAGACCATTTTTTGTTGTGATAGTATTTTCGTAACAAAACTATTCAAGTGCAATCGGTTAGACTCAGACATTTGTACCTTTTATTATTATTGCGTAAAAAGTGATAAAATACCACTCTTGGTTTTTTTTAACAAATAAAATAAACTACCTGATCGAAATACATTTACCATTAGTGGTAGATCGAAAAATATTTTAAAATCATTTGGTTCTTTTATCCACACATCATGTTGTAAGGCTATACAAATCATTTGATCGTGTTCTTTCACTTGAATACTTTTGTCAGTTGGTAATTTTTCACGTGACTGTGAAATATATTACACATATATTTGTTATTTTAACGAATAAATTTTCAACTGTCCACCACCGTGTTATATATATAAAAAAAAAAAAAAAAATATTTAACAGGCCAATTTTATTGTTATAAAATTGAAAATGTTGCACAAACTAGGTTAAAGCGATAATCAGGCCACAAGTGGCTTATTTATAAGCTCAGGGAAAAAATGGTTTTCATATTTATAACCCTACTTACATCAATATATATATATATATATATATATATATATATATAAAATAATATAATATTATATTAATAATGTTAATGGTGACACATGCTCCTATCTGATAAGTAGGGTTAGAATTTATGTGTATTGATATGTTTTTCTTTTTTTTTTTGGCAACTTCTGATTACTGATTTTGTCAGTAATTTTCATGAATTATTCATTTTTCGATCAAAAACCATATTTTTGCATATCTTGAAAAGGAAATGAATATTATTACACATTTCAACTACAAAAATGAGAAAAGTGTATGTTTTAAGGTATATTTCATTACTTCGCATTTCGTATTTCATTACTAACAAAATACTCAAATTTTTTACTCGATGAGAATTAGGAAATTGTTGAAAACATCAAATTTAAACTTAACGAAAACAAAGAAATTGATCAAAGCATTAAAAAAAAAAATTCAAAATGTCTAATTAAAATATATGTTAATACTAAGTAATATTTAAAATAAAAATAATTTGGATGAAAATTTCCCAAATTTAACTCCTGGAAGAGTAAGATAATTTCTAATTTGCAAAAATTACGTCATGTAATGTAGAATTTCATATTTTTTTTTTGGAACAATTCGTCATATTTAATTAAAGTAGCTAGTATTAAAAAAAAAAAAAAAAATAGAACTTTGTCAAACATTTTTTTATTGTATTTATTTCAAGATTATATATTTATTTTTTTGCATTTTTTATATTATATTTTTAATAAACTAAATTCATATTTCATTATTTATTACTGCTAACCATAAATCCTAGCCCTACTGATAAATTAACATTAATCCAAATGTAATTGAAAGCAAAATGCTTTTTAATGTGAATATACAACTTTCGGCCAAATGACATACTTCATCTTTTTTTCATAATAATTATACAGATAATTAACATTTTATTCGACTATAATTCGATGCGGTGAAACTTGCGAAAACATGTCAAAGTAAAAATAACCAAAAAAAAAAAAAAAATGAATTCTAGAATTTCAAATATAATCCAATTCGTTCGTTAGTAATAATTAAACTTTGTTTAAAATGTATACTCGTCTGAAGCGTCTGTTTACTGTCATTCCGAAATGTTTATCTACAGCCTATTTTCACGGGTGACTTGTCTAAGACCTTTGTGTGTACACTGCACGCAAAGTTCACCAGACGAGAGCGAGTAAGTCTCAAACTTTTTCCCAGACACGTATAAAGATGTAATGTTTTGAACAATTTCGAGTGGAGCGAAAAAGCCGGTGGTTTTGCAAAGACGTTATTAATTTTATGGAAATACAATTTGTACTCGAAAAAGTGATCGGATAAGTATCTCCTAACCTATTCGTGTAGCGTGTATATCCTGTATAGAATTATCCTATCGGAGGACGAAAATAATGGCTTGAAGTGCGTCCGGTGTTTTTTCATCTATTTAATACGCGTAAGGATTATATTAACGTGTTATAATTTACAAGGGTCGGGTTACTTTGGACGAGGCACCTACCTACTCAGTTAGAGTGTTCAAGATTTTAATAAGTCGCGCGGAATAGGAATATTCGGAGAATTCAATTTAATTAAAAACGAACGTTGGAGCGGGGCCAAAAGAGTTTGCTAATCGACAAGGCATTTCTTGTTTGCATAATGTTTATTTTATTTGTAGACATTTCGAATTACAAATTTAATTTAATATTTATATAAAACTGAAATACCTCGCAGGGCCTGCGAGACCTTACGTTGTGTATCATACAACCGTATAACCTATACCTATCTGGGGATGAATCGGTACCGGGAGAAAAACGATTTAATTTTAATTAATACAAACTATTACAACTACTTTTCATTGATTAATTAGATGTATTATAATAATTATATACGTATTATTATTGCTACGTTTAACATCACCCGTTTTTATGATCAGAGGAATGCGTTAAGTTAAACGATACGGTGTAACAATGGTTAAAAACAATGCCCGAGAGAGAGAGAGAGTGAAAGAGGGGGGAGAAAGAGAGAGTGTGTGTTATAACATATTCATTCGTATAATGCACTGAATTTACAATGCCAAGTTATAAAAACTGATTTAACACACGATATTTTTTTTGTACTAATTTGATCATTTGATTACCAACCACCTAATAAATAATACTAATTAAATATTCAATATACGAGATTTGACAAATGATGACTGATTAACTGTTTGGTCTTATTAAAATTACTTTTAAAATACATATTCAAATACTTGTTATTTGAATTTAAATGTATATTTGAATATTTTTGAAGTACATCATTCCAATTCAAAAGTAAATGATTTATATAAATTTTGAAATACATTTTTAGCGCCATTAGATTTAGTTTGTGAGATAAAGATTACGTTCCGATGTTTAAGTTGTAAACATTAAAAACTAAAATGTAATATAATTTTATTAAAATACTGAAATAGACGAGGATGTTAGTAATACTAGCTAATTGCTTAAGTACACAATAATTTTAGTTTTTCAAGACTTATGAATTACAATGAGAAATAAACCACTCTGAGGTCTGTAAGCATCTGGTAGTGAACTTTGTGTTTATTCTTATTGTGCATATAAAATATAGACACAAATTTTCATTTAAATAATAGGTTTTTAATATTTGAAAAACTAAATATTTAAAAAAAAAAAACATTTATTCCAATCAAAGCATTGATGGACAATGAAGTATTTGAATACACAACAACATTGAAGATTAAACGGTACTTATTATTACAGTCTAAACTAAAAAATATTCACGATTTTATGAATGTTATCAAATATCTTTACTGACTCATAGTTGCTTTTTAATGTCACGCATAACAAACACTGACTTCCGCCGAAATCGGAAGATCGATAATAAAATACACTACACTCAGTAAATCCATCTCGCTTAATTCTTCATTTTAGTTTCATATATATTATTTGGTTTATCGTTATCAAACTTTTGGTGTTTGTCAATTGGCTTAAATTAAACGAACTCCGACAACTTTATTTTATAAGTCTTATATAAACTTAGGTCATCTTAGTTTCAGATTTTGAACTAATATTGTGTTCAATTTATAATTAAAATACCGTTATAATATTGTTTTAGTTGATTAATCTTGAATATATTTCCATTATTTCTTTTAAATAAACATATTATTGAAGTACTTACTTAAATATTAACGATTTCACGTAAAAGCTGTTATGAAAAAAAAAAAAAATCCAATTTAATCTAAAATGCTCTATAGCATGTACCTATTATGCCGAATAATCAATAATGATTAAAATAAAAAAGTTCTTATAAAATATTGTCCGAAAAAAAGAAAAAAACGCGAAGCATATCAACACAAATGGCTTTAACAAAAATGAATTCATGAATTCATTAAAAAATCAAATGGAAAATATACACAAGTCGATGGAGGTTAGCATAATAAGAGAATATTTCATAAATTACTATTTCGTGATTTTAGTATAGGAATAATTAATGCAAAATAAATGAGGTATGCAAATCTAAATGACAGGTTGTATTTATAGTCTAAAAGAAAAAAAAAAAAATGATGCATGGAAATAAAATTTAGTAGGAAACCGTATATAATCTTTATACGAAAATTATTATTATTTTTATTGAAATATACTTTATTTAATAAAGCATTATTTGTAAATATTAAAGACCGTCTTTGGGTAAATGGGTTAGAATAACAACATTAATTGGCTAAAATATTTAATGAAATTAATTTATACCGCACATACGATTTGTAAACAGAAAATATTGAAACTAAGTGTGTAAAAAACTAGAACACAATCAATACGGCATTTAGCTGTTGTTTTATTTACTTTTTCACTATTGATTAATTTTTATAAGGACACGAGAAAATGCGTACGAAAGGCATGGAGACATATTTACTTTTACGATTATGACGATAATAATAATTATTACGGAATGACCCATTTATCGGAATTATTCGATTCGAGAAACAAATGTTTAAAACGCGATTTAACATTTTTATTGCGCCCGATACACAATGGATTGAACGTAAATGTAGCAATTGTTACACAACCCTTTATAAAATGATTCAAAAGTCTATCGCTTCGTAATGGTGTTGTTTATTGGACTTATCGTTCATCTAAAGATCCCATATAGCCAGTGGGGCATTGGTGATAAGATATGGTTGATTTAGCGTTTGGGTCCTTTTCCCTTTCCCTCTGTATACGTACTTACACTTCCTTTCGTTTTCCGAAAAAAGGGGTCGGTTTGAAATAAATAAAGTTCGAGTATAGGGTAAAAGACTCAGTTGCGTTATATACATATACATTCACAGACAGATATATAGATAGATAAATAGATAGAAAGAAGGAGAGAACGACGCCTCTCCTTATCCGTACTTTGGCAAGTTTTGTTTTCATCGACGACTAAATGAATTGGGTTTTTGATTAAGGAATAGGATTCGATTATTATTGACAGAAAGCCCAATGAATTCAATATTTAATTAAATGGACAATTTTATTTTTCTGGGGTAAAATTAGAAAATTATAAAAGATAACAGAGGCGATATATTTAAATTAAAACTCAAGAATTTCATTGTTTTATAGGCCATTTACTTTAATTTTTTTTCTACTATGTGTGAGAACTGACTATTTCTTTTTTTAATTAATTAAAAGGAATATTCTATTTTAGAAGCGATAATTACATAATAGCCACAGAGAAATAATGTTTTAATTTTAAACCAGGTACATTTAAATGAGTATTATTATTATTTTCTTTTAAAACTTAAAATCTTACAGTTTTTGATTTATGACTGTCACTCAATACTGCGTGAGTGTTAAATTTGATATTTTTTGAAGTACACAGAAAACTAATTAATTCGTTTATGAATTCTACAGGGAAATAATGAAAAGTGAAAACTACGAGTATTAGGTAATCACAAAGTTTCTTCGAAAATGGGCTCCATTGAACATTGAACAATTTAGTACCTATATAAAATTTTTATTTTTGACCATAATCAACCAGTGTTGAGTTATTATTAGTGTGTAAAATTATCGGGGATGCAAATTTATGTCAAATTAAGTTACGTAGTTATCTGTAAATCATCTGAATACAGTTTTAAATTGTTATATTTTATACTTCATAATTTTTCTTTTTATTTATTACACTTTATTTAAATTTATAAAACATCGAGTTGTATTAAATAAACTTGTTTTCTAAACAATGTTTATTGATGCTGTAACTTAAGTTCCTTTAAATATATCAATCATTGTCATATCCATATATTTGTTTTGGATTTCAGACTAAAATATCATTTAATAAATCAATCAGCGGACGGACTTGTCAGAGATTAAATAAACCTAAATTACACTAGTTTGAATTGGGGACCCTTCGATTGGTATCCCCTGTTGCCTCTATATACGTCCCACTACATAGTAACGCGAATAGGAATAGTTATTAAATAGTATTACATAGAGAGTGTATATAAGTACGATTTGACAAATGCAATAACTTTTATTCTGTTTATAATTTTGACTTTTTTTTCATTTTTGAGGACCGGAATTTGCGAATATGAAATTTTATTTTATAATTTAAGAAAAAATCCAAAATATCCATTTTATATACCTGATTTTTAGAAAAATTACTGGTGCTAAATCTATAATAAAGATTAATCCGTTCATTTTCCAAACTTTTTTTAAAGTTTGCGAATAATTTTGTCAAATACGTTATAATAATGGTAATATTATGACATCAGTTGGTGATATTATGACTTATTTAACAATATTATTAAATTATTTGCAAACTTAAGAAAATCTTAGAAAACAAATGGATTATCTTTTATTAGAGATTTAAACACTAATATATTACTAAAAATTAGATTCTCAAAATGGCTATTTTGAATTTTTTCTAAAACTGTTGTGTAAAATTCCAAATTTGAAAATTTGGGTTCTAAAAAAAATATGTATTCATATACATACATTAATTTAATATGTAATATGTGATATATATATATATACATTATCGCTGTAGCACAATGCTGTAGTAATAATTTAATAATTAAAATAAATGAATAAATAAATAGATTATATTAAATTATTATTAGACCAAAAATCATTACATTTGTCAAATCGTAATGGGATACCCTGTATAGTGTTGTACAAATGCATAACGCTATTGTTTTGAATCCTCGAGTAGTCTGTTGGTGTGGCGAACGTACACCTACTACAAATATTATCATTCGAGTAGGTGTGAAACTTACACAAAGGAAACAGAAAAAAAAAACACATACCACTCTGTAGTAATTATACGCGTGTTATACGTGTCTAGTCACTGCTATAACGTAACAGTGTTCAATTGCACGAATAGGTAATAGGTGCTTTTATGGTTTAATTGTTTTATTTCGTACGTACACTTAGGTCGCCCGGCACAACGCGCGGTTCGTATTCAAAACATTATATTATCCTTTCATAGCACCGCTCGAAAGTTGAGTGTTTGTTTGGCAAATGCTTCGAGTGGAAATACATATATTATTCTGATTATATATTGTACGAACGTCAGTGTACGTCATAGAATATATTTAATATTACACTGCAATGTACACTAGCGTGTCTGTTACATACGCTCACACAAGTGTTTATTGCCATTGTGTTTATTAGGTAAGTATCTAATAGGTACATGGTATATGGTATATGGTATATACCTAGTATACCTAGTCGCACCGTATGATTTCGTTTTGTGATTACAATTTATTATAATATTATTAGTGAACAAGTGTCTGGTGACGACGACGACAACGATGATAACAATAATTAATAATAATATGATAATTTTAAGCGCGTATATTTCGCGTTACGTAATGAGTACACACGCGGCTCTAATTATTTTCTTTAAACGTGTTAAAAATTAAAACAGAGTTAACGTACTCACGTGTATAGGTTGGCCGTTAGGTGTTGACGTGATGTGTACTCCTTGACTTATTGTTTATTTCGATTGCCCTCCCTTTGAAAAGCACTACGTATACGTACTCATCGTCATATATAATGCAAAAACATTATTAAAACGTGTCGACGGGATGTTATATTAAACAATTGAAACTGCCTGTAAAGTTGCGAAACACTGGCGTACCGAGGTGACGGTAACAGGGTAATTACCCAGCCTCATACTTGCTGAACTTATTTTGATAAACAATAAAATATTTTACAAAATAATTACAAATAAAATATAATTAATATTGAAGAAACGAATAGCGCTGTGAGAGTAATTGTGACCAATATTTGGATATTCCTTTCAAATGTTTGATACTTTTTTTTTTTTACTAATTCAACCATAATATGGCCCCAGGGGTCACACTTATCCCACTCCCTCGAAAATTTTGAAAAATTGACAACAACCCGATAAAAATATGTAATTTATCAAGCGAAAAAAAGTTTATCTTTTCGACATTACCGGGGGGGAGGGGGGCCCTCGAAATTTATTTTCAGCTATGACCTTTAATATTGGATTATAATCCATATTTTTCAATACACTTTTTATTTTTGTTGAACAATTAAGGCTTTCATTAAAATTGACTACTAAATATGTATTCAAAATAAATTATTTCTGAAAAAGATATGATAAATATGGTTGATCTGTTAAGTATAAACTTAACGAGGTAAGTGTAAACAATTAAAAATTGAAAATCAGTCAAGTAAGAATCAATTGAAAATGACGATTACAAAAAATACTAATACGTCCTATAAAGTCGTATTTTGGAAGAGTCATCAGGATCCCCTTTCCTAGGCCTAAAACAGCAGTTTCGTAAAAATTCTTACTTAAAACTTAACTAACGATTTTTGAGATTTTTTAGGGCTTTTAGTAATATAATATTATGTTACACAACTATGGCTGTATTAAATTTTCAGCTAACAGTAACATGATTT
The DNA here is from genome assembly GCA_025469315.1 of Stegophylla sp. TES_Ste_2020. Classification (NCBI taxonomy): domain Eukaryota; kingdom Metazoa; phylum Arthropoda; class Insecta; order Hemiptera; family Aphididae; genus Stegophylla; species Stegophylla sp. TES_Ste_2020. Next base: position 8,221 of record JAIPRM010002394.1, on the reverse strand, counting down.
TGTAGTTTAATTAGAAAAAAACCAAGTTATTGCCAAAAAGTGCTATACCTACTCAAAAAATAGTCAATGTGATTTTGAAAATTATTGCTGGTAGTGAATATGTAAACTGCAAGTTGTGACTTATGAGTACCATTATTTTCAGAATTAAGATCAAATTTAATAACGAAGATATGCTCATGGAATCTAATTTTCGACATACTTTACACCATTTTTACATATACTGCATAATATTCGGTAGTTTATTCTTCTTGTTCTTGAAAAAACTTTTGATAATAAAGACAAATTTAAAACGAAAATTGAAGTATAATGAAGAGCAATAAAAAAGCAATTCCTTACGAAATGGTTGCTGAACCTTGCCCTAAGGTGTGAGATATGAAACTTAAAAGTTCAAAATATTTTCATAATCTGTTGGTTTTTTAGCAGTGTTTTCGGGGGAAAAAAAATCATTTTAAAAACATTAGTTTTTTTCGCTTCATTCAGAATCAAAAATAAAAACTATGTTATGTATATATATATATATATATATATAATTAGTTAAGTCTTAAACCGATATCGAGTGTGCAATCGATAAAAACTCGATGATTTAACAATGTTTTACCCGTAAACAACGTGTTCGAACAAGCTGCGTAATATCGTGTACCGATCGAGCTATCCTGGTGACCCCGCACACCGCAGTAGTTTACCCCGACCTTTACACACCGAACCCTTCTAGTCCTATAGTTCTACAAATAAAATTCTTCACGTATCCCGCTATAACGTCCAGTGGAATTTTTATTATCACCACGCCGTTCGCCGTTACATTATATTAATATATATAGATGGGCGGGCAGTCGAGTGCATTCTCGCTCGTCGATTGTTATACGTGTACGTTCGGCTCGACGGGAAAAACCATTGTGCGTTGCGCTCGTATACACCGGGAATCGAAAGAGCCCATCCGTTAAAATCTACGGAGAGGGCGCGACCGACGAATAAAATATTATTGTAATTTCGTGCGTCGATAAAAACGAAATCGAGGTCACTGTGCAGGTGTAGGAATAGAGTGAGAGAGTGCACGGTCGGTGCATAGGTCAACCTGAGACTATTTCGCAATCAAAAGTAAAAAAAAACGTAGTATAAATCTGATAAAAATAGTGCTGCAGTTTAAATCATTATTCAAAAACTTCGCTCAGAAGCTATTAACTGACAAAATTATTTCTTGTTTACTTAAAATTATTCGTATTCACAAAGAGTTTCACACTCGAAAAATTAAAGAATAATTTATTATGGAATGAAAAAACGTCCAGTGTCCACCTTTTTAAAATGTACACTGACCGTATAAATTTCTAATAATTACTTCTCTTAAGTACCATTGAGTGATATTTTCTGATTCTAATAATTGCAGGGTTGACATTTTTGGACAAGTATTTTTATTGAAAATCACTAGTAATAAATCAAAACAAAATGCAGTTATAGAAATTCACTATTTCTTCATAAAATATGTTAAATCTTATAAAAAAAAAATTATTTGAAATATTCAAAAATAACTTTTTAGATTCTGAAAGAAGTGAAGAAGCTTATGTTTTTACAATGATGTTTATTTTTTTTATTTTTATTTATTTTTGTTCTTCCTTTATGAACACTTTTTCATATAGAAATACTTGTCTAAAAGTTTCGATCAGTAACTTTATATATCCGAACCCTAATGGTACTTTATAAAAGTCATTTTTACTCAATATTTTTTTAAAAAATGCGAAAAAACTGAAAAAAAATGTAAATGTTATTAAATTAATTTTAAAGTACGAGATAACAATACAATACGGTAAAATAATTTCTCATGAAATATAAAATTTTCATTTAAATAAAATCATAGACACCAATATCAAAAAATTCGGAAAAAATATGCATTCAGCAATACCAAAATGTCAAAAATCACTTTTATTTCTTTTTTACTTGTGGCCTTCCTGTACCGGGAGTGCGATTTGTTTGCAAGTGTAAAATCGTCTTGAAAGTCAGAACGTGAAATATATTAAAATAAGTATAATATGAATATTAAACAACAATATTAGAGGAACTGTTTAATCATAATTCGAGGTTTAATTATTACAAGCGTACTTCAGGATGGAAGGGGGCGAGGGGCGGAATTTATTACTACTGGGGTCGGAAATAGCGTAAACGCGGCACTTCACGTACGGGGCAGTATATTAGAATTTCACGAACGCATCCCCGCGTGAAGAGATCTATCGGATTCGGCTTGGGGCGGTTTTCGTTTTGGCCGCCAATTACGCGGCACGATATTTCCGAAACCACCAATAAACTCGTAATCGAATTTTTCAATACTTACTGCATCAGTAATCGACCGTCATCATCGTTATTGTTGTCTTGCCGTCCGTCGACGTATGGGTTCGACTGTGGGATAACCGTTGCCTTTTTTTTGTTTTGCTTTTCCTTTCCGTTCGCTAATTCCACACGGTGCAATACAAATATTGTGTTTGCTTTTTCCATTCGCACGCGGAATATACCACCGAGTCACCTATGAAATTTTATTACATTAATTTATCCGTTTTCTTTACGTCGATCGAACACCCACAACACTGCACTGCGACTGCGGGCCAGTCATCTTGAAAAACGGTTAACCGTGATAAACGAGAAGCGTATTTTTCTTCCTGCCATATCTCATATATATATAATTCCCTGTCCTCCGAAAGGTTGATAACAAAACACACACACACACACACGTTCAAATAAAAAGGGGTCTCTTTTGCCTTGGTATCGTGCACATGAAATATTGATGATCACTTCGGCGGTGGTGGAGAGAGCGCGCGTGAAAGAAAAGCCGATCGGTGACCAAAGTCACCGGGTCATTTTTTCACGTCTCCCCTCACAAAACACCAGGCAATATGTCAAAAATGCTTTCCGAACACTTAAGCTTGTCATAATAAAAGTCATATTTCCAAGCTGTGGATCGGCGGTGGTAGTTTTTTTTTTTTTCTCTCGCATTTTCTCCGTTATATTTAAATCAATCAATCGGCGGCCGAGGGAAACGCCAAGATATTTATTTATGTGTGCTTTTGATTTAATTTCAGTTATTATTATTATTATTAATATTATTATTTATCATGGTAACTGAAAAAGTATCTCAAACGTTGATTTATTTCTTTAAACGCAAGAAGTACGTTAGCATAGAAATGGTGTACGCTAGTACCCGAAGATGTAGAATTATTGGACACACGAGTATATATTCTTATTAAAAACAAAGAGCTCTTAACCTGTTTGGCGTAGCGAATAGAAAGCTTTGTTGTACCTGATTCGATGATTAAAAAAAGAAAAAACTGTTTTAATAATATTTAAAAATTTCTTCCAATTCGTCGTCAACGAAAATAATTTCTGTTCATTTGTACCAATTTTATTTATAATTACGACCATTGTCATGAAGGGAAGATCGAGATTCAACCACACTTGAAACGTTTTCAAAATATAAATAACCAAGAACAACGTGTATGCGTTATGTAAACAAAAATAACGATAGTAAGTATTAATAAAAAAATGTCTGTGAAATAATAAATAATATCCTCGACGATCGATATGACAGTGTCCATTATAATTCCGAATGATAATTTATAAGGACATTTTTTCAAATATTACACTAAAATGGCGAAACCTACAATAAATTTCAATCATCTAGGCCTTTTCAGTTATACATATTACACAAAGTCGTTTTATAATTTAACTGCGAATAATGAGTGGAATTCCACCATCAAAATAAATGCGTTAAGCAGGCGTTTCTGCTAAGAAATCAATGAAAAAGTAAAATATCTAAAAAGCTGGTTTACTATGGACCATGGGAATATTGGGAATACTCCTTGGGTAGAATACTCGTGGTGGGTGTGCTGAATTGTAAAGAAACGATATATGATTTCTTCAATAAAACGATTTTAAGGGGGATTTCAGTTAATAAACGTTAAATATAAAAAATGTATAAAAAGTAATTTAGAACATGACATTTATTAAAAAATAAATCTTAAATTAAAATATACAATGTAATACAGTAATTTTCATTAGTATTTTCACCGTATTATTTTCATGTGCAACTAATTACAATTTAACGTTAACAGCAATATTATTAATCGATAATTATTTCGCATAACGACACTTAACTTTGATTACACCTAACCCAATTTATTAAACTAGTGTGCTATGGCCTATGACGTATATGCTCAGTTGACAGATGTCAGTGGAAATTATGGAATTAATTGAAACTTATGACAAAATGACATAAGACATAGATGGAATGTGAGTATCACGTTAATTTGTTTATGATATATTATAACTTAAACTATAATGAAATTTTTATTTTAAATTCTGAACGAAGTGAAAAAGCAAGTGTTTTTACAAAGATGTTTATTTTTCATTGTTATTATTATTTTTTTTTACATGTACATAAAGTTTCAAGCATATGAAAAATAATTTTATTTTAGGTAAATCTTATTAATTGAAGTAATTTTTATTATCAACTTATAACTTCACAATAGTTTAAATTATTAGAATGGATTTTAGAATTTCAGAATTTTTTTGAAGCTTTCTACTAATATTTTTTTATTTCGAATTCACAAAATTCAATAATTTCCAAATTCAGCATGAGCATAACGCTCTCCCCACCAGAATTAATTCTAATAAAAATAATAATAATAATAATAATGAGAAAAAAAATGTACGCCATTGTAAAAACACCAGTTTCTTCGCATCATTCTGAATGTAAAATGTATTTTATTTTCACGAAACATTTATTTTATCTCTATAAAATAAATTAAATCATTGTATCATCCGGTCTGTAACAATCTAATTATAGATAATCATAAAAAAAAAAAAAAAAAAAAAAAAAAAAATGAATAAATAACTGTGAATATTAATAAGTTCCACCCTAAAAGTGAATAATGCCCATGGTGCAAAGTATGTCCGGCTTTTTATTCATTATTTTAAAACCGTGAACTAACCTTATCTAACGATACAAATAAATATGCCTATAGATTTTTCTTCAGGGAATCATTTACAAAATAAAAATCAATTTTGTCGTATTTTGAATATTAATGCTGTTTTAAATTAAAAATTATCTCATTTGATTTTAATTTTCAAACCAAAACCACGATGAACACGAAAAGAAAATAATCGTTTGCGCGTCACTCCAGTGCTATTTTCTAATCCCGAATTCTGGACGCGTCTGCAGAAATTGAATTCTAACTTTAGTCTGTGTTTCCTTCACCACGATGTTTGATAACTAAATTCCGTCGGGTGCAATCAGTAATGCAGTTCCGTCGCGAATTCTTGAAGTTTTCACGTGGACATTGCGTGTTAATGTTGTTTGTCACGTACTCGGAGACAGTTTTGATGATATTCCAACGTCGCGTCGTCTCGGGACGGTATATTTTACGAGCCAACGGTCTCTTATGCCAAACACTGCTTTGTTTTTATCGTAAAAGACGTGTCGTTTGCGATCGAATACGGAAACTGATGTTTTATGAATTCATACAGTATATGAATATATTTTTTTTAAGTTCAAAATTAAATTCATCTATATAATATCATAGTCTGAGTGGAGAGGATAAGCTAGTGTTTTACAATATGTTTATTTTCATTTTTTCTATAACTTTTTCGTATGGTAAAATTTATCAACATTTTTTTCCAACATTTTATTTTCCTTTTCTTAGTTTTTTGTAATAATAAACATTATTATTTTTGATGTAAAATTGTCTTGAATAAACTGAATCTCCTCTCAGAATCGTTTCATTGAAATTTAACACACCCATAGGCCATCATGTCACTATTGAGGAGCGAATATTACCAATGGTGTGATATCCGACTTTTTAACAAACTACTCGCTAAACGATCAAGTGTTAAATTTTTTTTTGGTGAATATCTACTCAATACGACTAAATTATTAAAATTATATTAAGTACTCATAGTGCATTTTAAATATAATTTTTAATTTTATGGAAGGAACAAGACATATCCCCCCAAAAAAAAACCACCCTCTTGGTGTTGCCCCTGGACTAGATTATAATGAATAGAATATTGATGAATATAAATTTATTATCGATATTTACCATTGAGTTAGAGGCAATGAGAGCTGACTATTGTTGATATCACCCCCCTTTTGAGAATATTAGCACTTTAAGTACTGCAAATCGTAATGTTTTTGTAGTAATTTAAATAGTTTAATGATAGCAAAAAATAATAACACATTATTTTACCGAATTCAATTAATTTAAGTGTGAAACCAATTAAAACTTGAAAGATCCACAGTTCTCTGCAAATCCAATATAGTAATTTAGTAATATAGTATATATTAATTTGACCAGTGGTAATTGTATGCGTAAGTAAAATACGTTCTCCGATGAAAAGACAATAACAGATGGTTATTACTGATAAACTTTTCAATCAGTGAGATACTATTATAATTAAAAAGGTTCGTTATTAATAATATCATCATTAACTATTCTGTTTTTTAAAACAATTTTATAATGTCTAATGTTCGTGACGCATAAACTTTCTAGTCGCTAGGGAGAAGATGTATATTTAGAATTTTTTCATTTTTATTTATTTATTTATTTTTTTTACACAGACACTGTGAAAGACATTATATTCATTAATCATGATACGGGGAAAATGAAAAAGGTGTAGTTTTAATTAACTCGTATGGAATGTTGTGTTCCAAATACCTATTGTGCATGTATTTGCGTAATTTAGATAACAATAATAATTATTAATTTTTATACATTTATACATTTTTATAAAAAAAAAAACAGGTAGAATTTGGTTTCGTTAATTAGGTATTTATGATAATTTGTAAATATCACGTGAGGTTTTTTAATATGTGAAAATACGATCACACTCTTCGTTATTATAATTAATATTGTTATTTCACCTTAATTGTAGATAAACAAATATAAATATATTACGAAATGGCATGTCATCGATTACTGACGAGAAACATAAAATATTTTTTGGAAACAAAGTGGTAACATCTGTATGGCATAACATATTTTATTATATATACATATTTTATGTTCTGTGTTTTTTCATAAAATAAATTAGGGAAGTCTGTAAATGGAATGGGTGCCGAGTAAATGGGGGAAATAAGTTGACAAGAGGCAGTGCTTCTTTAGAGTTGTTCTTACTTACGGATATAGGGGGTAGATCCCCCTTGTTCACTATTTTTATGTCGCTATTGTTTAATAGAATTTAAAATGCAATCGATTCGTGAAAAGCGGAATGACTAAAAATTTATCAAAAATTACTAAATAACAATTTTAAGGAGAAGTACATATTCTGTGGTTACTAATAACTGCAAGTCATGATGAATAGAATTAATATTTCTAAATCATATTGATTGTTGGTAATTTGTTATAACCTAAAATAATGAAATGTTAAGCTATTGAAATGAAATTACATTAAAAGTGTGGTGGATTTTTTTTGTTTTGTAGTGTCATTTTGTTTCTCAGTTTAAAATCGTTTGCTAATCATTCAACGTTACAAAACGAGTATATGTCTAAAGGTGATGATAATTTCAAAGTATTAATTTTTCTCTTCCCTGCTTTCAATTGATCTGCTTCTAAATGCACTAATTTCACCGCCTCTCCCCGCCTACGTGGCAATCAAGCGGTGGGAAAACCGTTCACTTGATAAACCGATGCACCTGGCGCAAGTTTGTTTTGCATGATGTTATTTTAAATTTGAAAGCAATAATGATAAATCTGTTGATTTGAAAAATCATTCTGAGCAGAGCATTGATTCATTACTAGTTCAGTTTAAGAGGAAATTTCAAAACTTTCTGCAAAGGCTAAACGAACAATTCAAATGTCTAGCATTATTATTTTATAAACTTGGACAAATTCAGTTACTCATAAAAAATGTCTGTTATTTAGTAGTATTTATAATGTATTGAAGAAAAATAAAAATGACTTAACCATAGGTTTCGGTTTCGGGTTTAATTAATGGGTTCCGATATTATTCTTACTTATTACACTCGTATTACTCTGTATATTTAATAATTTTTCAGATTCCGAGCAGACCGAAGAACCTTATGATTTTACAATACTGTTTATTTATTTTAGATTTTGAATGAAGTGAAGAAACTAGTGTTTTTACAATGATGTTTATTTTTTTATTTTTCTGTGTACAACTTTTCGTATAGAAATACTTGTCCAAAAGTTTCAATCAATAACTTTTTGAAACCGGATTTGCCTTT
>JAIPRM010002393.1:0-23726 GCA_025469315.1 Stegophylla sp. TES_Ste_2020 | reverse complement strand
AATATAAATTCATAACATTCATTACTACAATAATTATTATTAATAATAAAAATAAGTACAATATATATTTTTTTTTTAGAATAACATAGTCACTGGTATGAACACAAAATTATTTTTCCCAATTTTTTTCTCAATATTTATGTATGTATTATGAACAGTCCGATTAATTGTTAATTGGCCGGTGTAAAAAGTATTTAGTATTTACTTGAATTATTTTATTTTCCAAAATACTAAATACTAAATACATAAAATAAAAATAATATTTAAATACAAGATACAAAATACTTTAGAAGAATACTCAGTTAATACTAAATACAAGATATAAAATTGTATTTGAAATACTGTCCACCCCTGTCTATCTGTAATAATATGTTCAACATTTGCTACTAAATTTAAGAGCTGAAGAGAGAAATTTAGATTATTAAATGTTAAATGAGTAGAAAAAGGTCTAAAAAGTTGTATATGACTTTGAAAGCCATAGAAATGTTGAGTTTTGAGGTATAAGAATGCAAAAAATTTAAGTAAAAATTAAAGTTTGGTAGTTTTTCATAAACTGCTGAAATGAAGGTGAAAAATAAATAAAAATATACTTTTTTAAATAAATCAACAAATCTTTAATATGGACCCATTTGACTATTTAACTAATGAATTTCAATTTTGTTTTTCAAGATCGTAATTTTGAACTAACATTGGATGCCAAGCTTGGTTATAGTAATCGAGAAGATAAAGATGGTGACTGGAAATTATATGCTACTTCTGTTGAAAAACGTAATCTGGATTGTGTTTCAGAAGAAGTAAACAATTTATGATAGTGTATTCTTAAAATATATATGTACTAAAATTATTTGTTATTTTATAGAAAATAGATGGTTCAAATTATCAATGTGGGTTAGTACCACTTTTCGAACTTGGATCATTACACCATGATTATTATTTAATTAATATAAAAATACCAGTTGATGAACGAAAAGGAATAAACATTGGCTTAGGACATCTGAAAGATATTTGGCTTGTGGTAAGAATTTTAAAATATTTATAAGTATATATAAAGTTAAATTTTTTACTTAATGAAAATTATGACTGAAATTGATATGCTTTAATGTCATTTTTTATTTTTTATTGGAATACATTAATTGACGTTATATCAGTATATTAAAAACCTTAATTTTGAATTTTAAAAATAAAATATTTTAATATCTATACTGTGGCCGGCGAGACAACACAAGTCGCTCACGCATCTAAATGACAACGCTCCTTGTTTTCGTTCTCATTTCTCCCTCTTATTAGACCGACAGCGGTAGCAGGTACACCTGCATCTGTGCTAACTGCAGTGGTGGCAGCTTTGTCATGTTGGTAGAGGAAATATGCAAACAGCAACATATTTTGTACGCTGTCCACTTGCGTTGTCTCGCCGACAGCAGTATAATAATTTTATTTTTTTATAAAATATTAATATTATTTGTAGTTAAAATTAAGTTTAAAAAATGTGTAATTTTACTCTATTCGTTCAAAGGTTATCAACCAAAATGGTGGATTCACCAGTGTGTGGCTTTATATGAAAACAGTATTTTTCCCATTTATTGTTGCAATAATGATATGGTTTTGGAACAGAGTTCACATGTTATCGCGTAAACCAGTTTTACTTGAACGGATGTTAATGACCATTGGTTTTGCTCTCACTCTTTTAAACCGTAAGTTTAATGTTTATACTACTTTATTGAAATGATTGGGTTGAAATAATATTGCATAGAATATTCATTACTATTGTATTTATCAAGGCTTTCATACAAATTTATTTATTTCTTATTATCATTTACATTTAATGCAAATTAATACTATTTTCAAACCTAACTCAAGAAATTAGAGTCAATTAATTTATTGTTTTTAGTGACTATTTTAAAAATGTACTATTATTTGAAATTTAATCATCATTTATCATTTATAAATATTTAATGATAGTTAATAATTATGATAATAACATTGATAGTAATATACATTTTATGTACTATTAATATGCATGCACATGATTGCTTATTGATAACAGCATTTTGTACTATAAACTATTATTACATGGTAGTACCTAGTAAACTAATTCAGTTAGATAGTAGATACTAAGTATTTTTTCTCGTTATTATTTACTAGTTAAAAGTAAACATTGTATTGAATAATATATAATTGAGAAGTTTAACCTAATGTATGTAAATATTACTGATGTTTCCTAATGTGGATATTGCCCTCTTGGGAGTACAAGACCTACTCGAGGTGGACACTGAAAGGTACAAGCTCAATTAGAGAGAATTTTAGAAGTAGGCAGTGACTGTTTCAATGTGAATATCCTTTCAGTATTTGAATTTTAGTAATGTTTTACAAATTATTAAATATTCAATTAAATTAATTTGTCATTACACATTTATAAATACTTCTACTTAATAATAAATATAAATTTTTTATGATAGTAATGTTATATGATTAGTTACTTTTCACCTTATTGTAACAACTGTGTCAATGCTAACAAGCATTGTTTGGCTTTGTTGTGTTGACAGACAAAAGATCATTTTAAAAAAGTCACCCAATGAAATAATGTGAATTTTGAAAATGCTAATAAAATACCATTTAGAACAGAATTTTGATAAAAAAATGTTGCTGGTAGAAATGTTTAGATAAATATTTTTCTGCAAAAAAGTGTTTATGGAATGGGAGAAAAAAATAAAAATAAACACTATAATTACTGTAAAATCATAATCTTCTATGCTCCACTCAGAATCTAAATTTTTTTGAGGTAGGTGGTGGGATATAAAAATGTATTATACATGCAAGTATAAATATAAGTAGTAAGTATATATATATATATATATATAGAAAAATATTTCTCGGAAATTTCTTGTTTTTCGTTAGTTTTTAATTCATACAATTTTAATGTATGGATATTTAGAGCTGAAAATTTAATGCAATCATATTCATATGTATTTCTAACAGTACTCGAAAAATCTCGAAAATCGTTAGTCAAGTTTTTTTTTGACAACTGTTTAAACTTGGAATTTTGACAGAATACATAAGTTTTACTTAAAATTACACACTTAAACGCATATAAAAAATAATTGGTTCAGCCGATCTTTACAAAATTTGGTACATAGATAGAAATTAACAAGACGAATATTTTGGTGTAATATACGGATGAATAATTGAAAGTTTTTTAAGGTTTTTATTGACGAAAATTCTGAAAAAGTACTGACAAATATTCTGGCAATACCGAAATAATTATTATCATGAAATCAATTTTAGTTATTTAGTAATAACTTCCAAAGTAATGGAGTTAGAACGTTGAAACTTTCACCAACTACTAAAAATAGTTATGCTATTAATACAATTTTCATAAACATTTGACAAATTTTGGGGTAAGTACAGCATTTTGAAAATTTCAGAAATTTCAAGTTTTTTGTTAGTTTTTAATTCATAAAATTTTAATGTATGGATATTAAGAGCTGAAAATTTAATACAATCATATTCATATGTATTTCTAACAGTACTCGAAAAATCTCGAAAATTGTTAGTCAAGTTTTGTTTTATAACTGTTTAAATTAGGAATTTTTACAGAATTCATTGGTTTCACTTAAAATTACACACTTTAAATGCATATAAAAAATAATAAGTTCAGCCGATCTTTATGAATCTTAGTACGTAGATGGAGAATTACATTGCGGATATTTTGGTGTAAGAAAATTTTTGATGTATGAATAATTGAAAGTTTTATAAGGTTTTAATTGAAAAAAATTCTGAAAAAGTACTGACAAATATTCTGGGAATATTGAAATAATTATTATCAGAAATCAATTTTAGTTATTTAGTAATAATTTTCAAAATAGAGAGATATAGAGATTTGAAACTTTCAGTATCTATTAAAAATAGTCACGCACATACCTAAAAAAAATTTCAAAAATATTTGACCAATTTTGAGGTAAATATAGGAATTTGAAAATTTATTGTTTTTTGTTAGTTTTTAATTCATAAAATTTTAATGTATGAATTTTAAGAGCTGAAAATTTGATACAAACATATTCATATGTATTCCTAACTGAACTTAAAAATATCGTAAATTGTTAGTCAAGTTTTTTTTTTTATAAATGTTTAAATTAGGAATTTTGACAGAATTCAATGGTTTCACTTAAAATTACACACTTAAATGCATATAAAAAATATAATCAGCTGGTTCAGCTGATCTTTATGAAACTTGGTACGTAGATGGAGAATTACATTGCGGATATTTTGGTGTAAGAAAATTTTTGATGTATGAATAATTAAACATTTCACAAGGTTTTGATTGAAAAAAATTTGGAAAAATTACTATATATATGAATACTATAAATAATTTTCTATGAATAAAAATATACATGGATTATTTTGTTATTATGACTATTAATGGACACTTAAAAAAATTTAGTGAATTTTATTTGGTGTAACTATTATTGGAGAATTGGAAGGTACTTATCCTAAAATAAGGTACTAAAAATAGTAAAAACAGCATTAAAAAATATTACGAAGTGTAAAAAGGAATAATTAAGTCATGAAATTGATGAATAATTAAAAAATGTCAAAAAATTATATCATTCATTTAAAAATCCATAACTCAGCCATATTTTAAGATAGAAAGTTTGTTGGACAATTAAAATTCATAAAAAAATAAGAGAAAAAAAAATTACTAAAAAAAGTGGGGGATTATCATTCAAAAGAAAAAGTTGCCATTCGCATGCGCAAAATGAAACAGCATAAAACTAGTTTAATAGGTTAAATAAGTGTATCACAAAGTTTGTTAATTACCCAAAATAGCAGAATTAAATACATTTAATTCTTGTAGAGTTATAGAGTGTTTTTAACTAACGATTACACACTGTATATATATATATGTATACTATTCTGAGTGGAGTAAAGATAATAGTATTTTACAATGATGTATATTATTTTTTTCTGTAAATTATTAGTGTCCAATTATTTAATCAGCAACTTTCTGAAACAGAATTTGGTTCTATATAGTATTTTGAAAAGGTAATTTTTCAAAAATCTCAATAGTTTTTCCAAATCTTTTTTTTTTTTTTTTATCCAAACTTTATGATAATTTTAATACAGATGTACAATAGTATGAAAAATGTTTTGGTTAAAAAAACATGGTTTTGTCTGTGAAATTTTTTTTCCTAACATATCAAATTTTTTTATGTACTGAGTTATTTCACCTTTTCATAGTCTTTTTTTGCACACGTTTTTATCATAAATGTCTGTTCTCTTTTTTTTATAAAACTAACAATTACAAATGTTAATTTACTAAAGCTCCGCTTAGAATCGTTTTATTGAAGATATGATTCATCATTTTTAGGTTCTTAGTAGAGTAAAGAAGCTGGTATTTTTAAAATGATGTTTATTTTTTTTTATGTGTGTGCATTTTCTTGTAGAAATACTTGTCCAAAAGTTTCAAACAGTAACTTTTCAGATTAGGAATGGCATCTGATTTGTTCTTTTTGGAGGTTATTTTACAATTTTCTCAATACTTTTTCTAAGAACAAAGTAAATCTTTTTAAAAATTCTGTGAAATAAGAAAAATATGCCGAAACGAGATTTTTATAAAATCAATTATATTAATTTGGCAATACCTCCAAAACTAATAGGTGTAGAGACATAAAAAACTTTTAGTATCTTAATTTTTCATTTTTTTTTTAGAAAAACTACCTGAAATTTGACATATAAAAGGCTCTGAAACCATAATTTTTTGAGAAAAACTTCATGAAAATTTAAACATAGTTCGACAATAATATAAGAAATATGGCGCAAAATACTTTTAGTAGTTAGTGGTATCGCGTTTGGCCACTAGGCACGTAGAGAGGTGCTTCTTAACTATCACTGTGCCAATTTCCGTCATTGTACAACTTTGTGTTCATATGATATTTTATATAATTGTTGTTCTGTGTTCTCATCATTGTTTTTTTATGGTTGATTAGCATGAAATTTGTGGGCTGCTGTGAAGTTTTGCTTTTTGTTCGTAAAATGGGCCTAGAGATCCTTGAAATGTTGAAAATTGCTTATAAGGATGATGATTTAGAAAAAACTAGTGTTTGAGTGGTTTTCCCGTTTCAAACGTGGAATAATGTCAATTGACGACCAACCTCGCTCTAGACGTGCTTCAACAGAAATGTAAAAAAAAAAATAATAAAATAATTTTGAAAGATTGATGGCATGACCAATGTGCCCGCCCACCCTATCCACCCGACCTTGCCCCTTGTGACATAATTTTATTCCATATAATGAAAAGGAAGCGTTTTTCGGACATCGATGAAGTTAAAAAAAAATGACAGAGGTGCTTTGAAGAGAGAAAGAGTACTTGGAAGGAGATTAAATGTTTTTTCTACAAATATGAAATATATAACTTAGTATAAAAATAGTTTGGTTTCTTTTGGGTATGTCCTTGTAGATCCATTAATATAAAATTAAAAAATTTCTTTACGAATAAAAATGTACTTTATTTAATTATTATTAATCTTGTTATTGTTTTTAATTATTGAACAATTTGTTTTCGATATTAATTAATTTTCAACATAGAATTATTATGGTAGGCATTAAATAATTTAATATTTGTTGATTTTATCAATATTTTTATTGTTTGATTAAATATACCTAAATATTTCATTGAATATAAGCATAAAATTAATGTTGTAAGCACTCAAAAATGCAATGTTATAAACTTAAAGAAAACTGTTATTTTTAATTTTCATAGTGTAATATACATATCTAATGTAAGTAATAAGTATTTTTTTAATTTCTAGTGCCTGTTGAGTTTTTAACATTATATTATGATATGCCATTCATGTTGTTGTTGCAAGATATTAGACAAGGTATATTTTATGCTGCATTACTTTCGTTTTGGTTGATTTTTGCTGGAGAACATCTCATGGTGAGTATTAATTTATAATAAAATCCAAAATTATGTTATGCTGATGATATAATTGTCACTTTTTTTTTTATGTCTTCCATTCAAAATGTGGTGCTATTTTTCTATAGATTCAGGTAAATCATATTTATTTTAAACGCTTTCTTAAGTATTCTTAGTTTTATATATTTTTTTATAATGACTGGAAAGTATACTATTCTATGCATAATATGATAAATAAAATATAAATTATATCTTTTGTTTATTTTATTATAACTCAAACTACTTATATTACTAAAATGTTTATTATTGAAAGTTATTGTAATAATACTTATTTCTTTATTATTTTTAAGGATACTCAACAAAAAAGTTTGCGCACATATTGGAAACATTTGAGTGCTGTTGCTGTTGGCTGTGTTTCCTTATTTGCTTTTGACATGTGTGAAAGAGGAGCGCAACTGAAAAATCCATTTTATTCTATATGGGCGACAAATACTGGAACACACTTAGCAGTATCCTTTTCATATATTTTTTAAAATTATAGTTTGTTATATATTTATGATTAATCATACATCATGTTCTGTATGGAAATGTTCTTGTATTGTCCTGTTACCGTGACTAGAGAGTGTGTCAAGGTTCATGAAGTTTGAAATTTAATATTTATAGTAATACGCTAAAATGAAGTGACTTCCTTCAAAGTAACATAGTAATTTAGAAGTAATTTTGAGTGTATATGGTAAAATAATTAGATAATTATTTTCTAAATTTTAAATATGCATGTAAAGAACTTACAATATTGTTTTTTTTTTTTTTTTTTTTTTTAATGAATTAATGCAACTGGCAATCATGCTCACTAAACATTGTATCTTCAATAAATTCCATGGGTATTACAATATATTTTGAAGCTCTTTTAACTTGGAAAATGTGTATAATTGTCTTTTTCTTTTCTTTCTTAAAATTATTAGTTGTACAGATAATAACAATTAACTAAACATATGAATGTAATTTTCTTTAACAACTACAAACTTAGTTAACTTTCATAATATTAGCTGGAATATCTGGAGTATTGTATTTTTTATTTTTATCATACATGATACGGAAAGTATTCAGTAACATAAGTGCTCGCAGATCAGCTTTGCCATCTATGTCAAATGCCCGGAGATTGCATTATGAAGGCAGTATCTATAGATTTAAATTTTTGATGATCGCAACTTTGTTGTGTGCTGCCTTGACTGTAATTGGATTTATATTAGGCCAGGTAATGGGATCATTATTTTTTTTTAACTTTTTACTTTGCAAATAAATTAATATTTTGTGTCTTTGCAATTAGGCTTCAGAAGGGCATTGGAAATGGAATGAAAATAACAATTTGAACTATGCTTCTGCATTTTTGGTTGGTGTATATGGTATGTGGAATATATACATATTTGCACTCATTGTTCTTTACTCGCCATCTCATAAACATTGGCCTTCGGAAATTGGTAATTTTATTAATAAATAATTATATTAATAACTGTCTCTGACAAAGTTAAAACTTTTAACTACTAACTAGTCAAATTTTTAATAATTTTTTTACATTATGTAAAAGTATAATTTTTTATTTGACAATGTTTGCTTGTTTTTTTTTTCAGATGTAAATAACAGTTCCAGTGATACTATTGAATTTAGCCGTCTTCCTACAGAGCCTACTGAAATGTCATCGCTGGCTTCATTCTCTAGGAAATCTGCTTTTGACTGAACATTTGGTATGCCATGACATTGTCCTAAACACTAATTTTAAATTCATCATGACATTTTGTATAATTTTCTCACACTAAATTAAAGGTTTGTGATAAGCAATCATCTCTACTTTTTTTTATATATTCAATTACATTAAGATATTATACATTAGCAGTATTATTTTAAATTTTATATTTAAAAAAAAAATGTTTAAGGTAGTTTTTCCTTTTTTATAACTTTATTTTGATATAATAATGTATAGTTTTTAAGTAACAGCATTTAAATCCTTTCCTTTTTTTTATTTGTATTAGTATGTATTACTTCAGTGGTTCTCAACCGGTATTCTGCGGCACACAGATGTGCCATGAACTAGCTGTAGGCATGCCACGATGACAAATCAGATAATTACAAAAATAATAAAAATTTTCTAGTATTTATTAATGACTATCACACTTTTAGTTTAGTGGTAAAAATAAAATATTACAAATTAGTTGTTGGACGTCAGTGCTTTCGTATAAGATTATTATTATACCTTCAAAAGAATTGCTTGAAGAATTTTAAATATCAGAAAAATTTTTAGTAATTTTTTTGCAATGTTCAACTCCAGATCTTTGAGAATTAAGATTTATTTTTGCTTAAATATATTAATATCAAGAAATGAGAAAAACTCCTACAACTAGAAAAAAGTTTAGAGTAGAATCGTCATCTATTTGTTCTTGTATCAGTTAATTTACAAAAAATAAATAAAGATATCACATTAAATTTCTAATCATACAATAATAATATATTAACGGTGAATTTAAATAACAAAATATGTGTTTTAATTTTTAAATTAATATTATAATTGTTTTTATATATGTAATACTATTGATTACTATAATGTTCCGTTGAAATTTATTGTTAAAAAAAATGTTCCGTGAACATAAAAAGGTTGAGAACCACTGTATTACTTGAATGAGTCCTGCTTAACGATAAATCATTAATTTTACCTTATAATATAAAATGTAGCGTAGCAATGTACTTAGAAATAAAGTTTTTAATTAGATTTATTTTTTAAATATAATGGTTTTCAAATTGTTGTGTGTGTGTGTGTTCTATAGTGTGTAAGATTATTATTGAAAATTTTTAATTAATAGTTTACTAAATTTAAAACAATTTTATGCATTGGTCAAAAAATTGATTAAAATTAAATTCAACATTGTATTATAAATATTTGTACCATAATACATATGAAAAATATTTACCATAATCACCAACTTAAAATTGAGAATAAATGTTTGAAAATTTCATGAAATATTAAATTTTTAAAATCCAATGAAATGATTCTCTGTATTCATTCTTTTTCATGTAATATAATTAAATATTTCAATTATTTTTATTTTCTCCTATTTAAATGTATAAAATGTACAATTAAATTTTTAATATTTACTTTAATATTATATTTTTATCTAAATTTTTTTTATACACTAGAATCTCTATTATTTGAGGTAGTTGTAGAAAGTGGTAACACGGTTAAATGAAAATTACGGTTAATTGATACTTTTTATTTAATGAATTATGTACAAATTTGTAGTGTTACAATTTTTATGTGTGACACAATTTACATTTTCATGCTATAAAGTTATCAGAGCTCATATATGAGGTATAGGTCTTTGTTATTTGTGGTTTGAAATAATATTTCTTACTTCAATCTTCTTTCAAACCCTAATAAAACTATTTAAAATGCACTCCATTAATTGCTTACTTGATAATCATTATTGTTTTTAACCTAAGTATATTAAAACTGTGTATGTTTTTATACGTATGTCTTTACTTTTGGTACTTAGTGCTACTTACATATTTTTAAAAGAGAGCACACTCAATTGCAAAATTTGATAATGAAGAAATGGTAAATCAAGGTTCTACTGTTTTATTATTTTTTCCATTCCAATTTTTTGTTTTGGTGGATGTCATTTTTTATATTATTCCAATTTGTGATTATTACATTTCTATTGTTTAATTTTTTTTTCTTAGTTACTTTTGTATTCCAAAACTAAATTTTGATACTGTATTTATATTTACTAATCATTAATTTAAACATAAAAAGCAACACAATATTTAATGTACCTATCAGCTTCTTGAATATCTTCTTTTCAATGTTGTTTTTCAAACAGTGTTATTAAATGTTGTACGGAAAAACTAATGCTACTGAGTGGTTTTGATCCATTTGAATTGTTGTAAAAAATCAAAATTAACCAATGTATGTACAACTTTAGTCTGTATCTACTTTAAATCTTTATATTATATGTGGTAATGATAAACTTAAATTTAGTATGATATGCTTAAATGAAAAAAACAATTTTATTAGATTAAATTAAAATGTTAGTTTTTATTATTGTAATATAATTGTTTGAGGTATAGTACCTAATTTATTTGTGTACTCCAATTATTTTGCATCACCATAATTTCCTCTTTCTTTACCTTATCTGTTTTGATAAGATTGTATTTAATTATGTGATATAATTTTTCCCAATGACAGTACTATCTGACCAATCATCAACAGCAGTATTTGATGCCTAGAAAAATATTAAGTTTTCTTTTTATACGCCAATAATGTGTTTTTTTTTTTTTGCTCTATCAACGCTGTTTTTAGTACCGTCATTGTCAACAGCACCAATCACTGTTACCACCACACCATTAAAGAGTCGTTAATCATTGTTAATTTTTTATTAGTAATATTTTATATGTCATATAAACAGTAGTTGAAAAACTATCTCTCTTGGGTGGCCATCTCAAATTGTGTCCCTTAATTTTATTTTGTAATTTTTATATTTGTGCAATAGTAGGCTGTAACCACAGCAATTACATAAAAATTCAAGTTTTGTGTTAATTTTATCCTCATTCCCCTTACCTTATTTTTATATACAGTCCATTTTTTTTCCAACTAATAATATATATTTTTAAAATATTTCTTGAAAAACAGCAATAATATTTAAATGTGTCTTCTTAAATAAAAATCACATTGTAAGTCAATATTGTGAAGATAACTTAAAAAGAATATGTTGTAGTCTCTTATATTTCTTAATTACAACCATTTTATTGTAAATTTTAAAAATTCTCATAATGATTAGATACTTTCTTTAACCAATATATTTGTGTTGAGAATTAATTTTAAGGCAATATAATATACTAGATTTTTACTGTAATAAATAATTTTATTGGTTGCTATCATACTTTTTGCAAACATCTATACCAACCAAAACAGATTAAATGCATCAAATCAAAACAATATCTGTAGAAGAATCTCTTTTTCACCCATTTAGGATTTGAGTTTTGAAAAGTCCCTTTTCAGTGCTCTCTTTTGTCATATAAGAAATATTTATGCAAAATGTCTTGTCTCTAGACCTAGCAATTAATACCTCAGTCAATCAGTCAGTTTATCCTTTTATATAATATATATATACATATATATATAGAGTGATTCAAAATTTATGTTACAGCAATTTTATCACATAAATATTCAAAATGTTTAAAACATGAAGTTATTTTGCCAGTGTCAAAGTTACTTTTTTCAAGTTAAAAGTTTCTCTTCTTGCATTCTGATTCTTATATGTCTGAAGTATCAATGATATTAAAGGCCTGATGGTTACACAGCGGTGACGGTGGCAGCCAAATGTTTGGCGTCCGATTTGAATCTGTTGATATAAAGGATAAACCTACAGTCAGTAATAACGCCTATCGATGACATAACTAAAGCAATAAGAACAGCTATTGATGCTTATATATCCAAAGTAGATATCAGAAAGCATCTTAAGCGATTTTTTAGATACATAATGTTGTTCTGCCAGTTTCAAAGCAACTTTCTGTTCTTGCATTCCGATGTTTCTACTTTGGACCTTTATTTAAACACTTAGGTATCTGTTATATCTACAGCTTTATTTTCGGACGCCAAGTCTTGAACGATGATTGCCACCATCGCCGTTTTGTAGCAGTCATGGTATTTTTCGGATCACTAATCATAGGGATTATCCAAGGATTATTGTATATTTTTTGGAATTCTTCTATCCCTTTTTCATTGCTTAAATGATTGGCTATTTTTTTACTTGACATTTACACGTAACTGACATTTATTACGGAAACTGAAGCTTCTCCGGTCGATAAGCTAGTGCGCCAATCACTATTTATCAGTTTATTATTTATATTTATTATTATTATTATTATTATTATTATTATTATTATATTTATCATTTATATCTCTAAGGTTGTAAAATTGTAGGAAATTTTATTTTTTTCAGTTGATTATAGCATGTAGTTTTTTAATTTTGTAACTTATTTTGCATTTTTAACAATTTTAATTTTTTACATATTTCTTTTTCCTTTTTAATACATTTTTTCATAATTTTTGATCATTTTATATTTTTAAAAAAAAAAAATTCATCAATATGTAAACATTTTTTACATTTATATTTTTTAAATAATTTCTCAAGTATAAAACATTTTATCCGAGCTGAATAAGTACCTATAAGTGTATTACAGAGTTTAAGTTATCATAATTCTACAATAAAGTAGAAGTACAGAATCAGTTAAATCAATTTAAGTTAAAATTCAATCAAAACATTTATAACAATTACTTTTTACACATTACTTAAAAAAATTGAATAGTTTTATCTATAAATAGTAAACATGAATATAAATATTCTAATTCAAATTATTCTTACTAATAAGGCAGCGATTTTATAGATTTATAAAATTGGCATTTCAGGTGAATTTTTCATTAGTACATTAGGTACCTTTTTTTATCAGCATTGTTAGTAAATTTTTGTTTCTGAGATTTGAAATGCATTCTTTAAAGTTTTTTACTGCACACAATTTAGAACTCTATTACTATGAAGGTCTAAATTAAAAATTTGCTATTTTGTTTTTTTATTATTTTGGCTATAACAAATGTATAAGTCTTACAGCCAGAATATCATTGAAATATTTTTCAACGAGTTAAATAATAATATAATAATTAAAATCACTTTTAAAAAGTTCAGATGGGGGCAAATGCCCCATATTCTCCCCCCTACCGAGCGCCCATGGTTACAAGTGTTATTTTAATTATGTAGCTTAGTGTTAAACAATACATTTTTATGATATAAGTATATCAAAATTTGGATGTATAAAACTGGTGATGATTTCTCATTTATTTATTCAATTCAGTCTGCTCGAATTATCTCTATTTAATTAAATATTTCTAAATTACCTATGTATAATAAATATACCAGTTTTCTCTAATGAATGTTTATACATTTTTAGTAATTAATAAAACATGTACATATTTTTAATTTATTCTAATAAAACCATCATATGGGATAGGGCAAAATTCAAGGCAGTCACTGAAAATAAATTTCAGGGGTCCAAAAACGTAAACATTTTATTTTTTTTTACTTGTTAAATTATATATCTTCATAGGGTTGTTATTAATTTTTCCATTTTTTTTTTTTTTTTGGCGGGGGTGGGGCTGGTTCTTCAACTACGGCATGAGACTGTCATTTAATTCATTATACTGTTAAGACTATAAATTATGAAAATAAAATGACTCGATAAGAAGAAAAACTTGGCAAGGAACAAAATATGGTCTAACACAGAGATGGTGAACCTATGGCACGCATGCCAGAATTGGCACATTATTTAAGCCAAATTTCAGTGGCACACAATAAAAAATTTAATAAGCTTTTTTTTTTAGCTTGTAATTTTTCAATGAAGTTAATGTTTTCCAGCCTTCTGTGAACACGTTTTTGTATAGTTATTTTTGTCTAAATGTTTCAACCAGCTACTTTTTGAATCTGAATTCGGCTCTAGATAGTACTTTATAAAGTGATAATTTTTTCAAAGGTAATTGCATATTTTGCCGTTTTTTTGTCAATTTTTTGACAGTTTTTCCCCGTTTTTGGAAAAAGTATTGAGAAAATGGAAAAAAGGCCTCTTTAAAGTACCATCTGGATACGATTCCAGTTCTATAGAGATACTGATTGAAACTTTTGGACAAGTATTTTTATAAGAAAAAGTGTTTCCAGAAAGGGAAAAAAATAATAAAAAAAAGTAAAAGTAAACATCATTGTAAAAATATAAACTGTTTCACTTCGTTCAGAATCTAAAATGTACACAGTACACATAACCACCAGGCGATAATGGAAATTTAATACTTTAATTTACTATATTTTGCTGTTCATCCGTTTCATGAGATATCATTTTTTCTTACATATATATACTAATATACTGATAACTAAAATTATATTGTTACCTAATGAGACTCCTTCAAGTTCCACTTTTGTTTATAAATTGTACATAAATTATTATTATGTACGTGAATTTCCATTGCTGTTTGGCTATTGTTTATTATTTATTTTGAAACAAATTTTGGTTTTATTTCATAATAGAGTTATTAACTGAAAATAAATGAAGATAAATGGATATTTTATATTTTTAAAAAATATTGGCGTTTTTATATTAAAAATATTTGAAGACTAAAGTTCCACAAAAATATAACTAATAATGACATATATTTATCTTATATTTAGTGCTGATTAAATAATATATCGGGAAATGTATTTGATTAATGCGATGACCGACTTCTTCAAAGTATTAACTTTACAATACATTTTGTATTAATTTATAGCAATCCTAAAAAAAATGCTGTAAAAATTTCAATTTTACAAAAATTTATAATGACACCCCATTGTAGCTTCTTAATTAAGATAATGGTTTCAAAACCTATCTGAAATTTGTATTTAGTGTCCTACGTGTCCTATGTGTACTTAATATGATTTTTCATAAAACTCAAGAAATTTTAATTTAGTAGATATCCTTTTATGAAAGATAAAATTGACGTTTGGGAATGTAAAAACGTTTTTTTGGGATATTGTAAAAAAAAAATTGTAGACTCATCAGTTATAATATGATTGAGTAAACTGTAATGTATTAATAGCTAAAAACATAAAAACGTTCATGCTCGCGTCTGGTAATACAGTTTTCAGTATAACCATTATGTAGTTCGTATTTATTATATTACCAATGTACCTATAATGTTTTCATTATTGAAAATGTTATCGTTTTAACGGTTCACATTGTGGACCGTTTATATTAAATTGAAAGGTCGAAGCCGCTTTTGATCACGTTTTAATTATCTACTACAGAAATTAGGGCAGTTTAATTACTATTAATAATTCGACACTAATACTATTATATTATCATTATTTTCAATCAGAAACATCGTATTGTGCCCATCACGTACCTCTTAAGCTTAGCTCTCATCATCGCCTTGGTACTCATTTAAGAGAGACGGCAATGGTGAAGAATACTTATGTAACGTTTCTGTTTGAATAGCAGATCATTTGATAAGGAATCTAATTTAAGCAAAACGACGTGATTGTATAGTGTAGGCTTCAACCAATGACACCGAATCATAGTATAAAGTTTAAGAATGGCCGTAATTAATAACAAACCTGGGATGGATTTTTTTTATACTTGACTTAATATCAGATATTATACTAAAAGAACGCGTTGGCCGTTAGGACACCGATATTAGGATTGTCATAAATCCCAACAGAGGTGTCCCTGTTTTCAGGGAGGTGCGATTTTTAAATATTTTAGATTTTAGAAGGATTTAATGCCTTTACTATGATGTCTATTCATTATTTCACATTTTTGTACAGAAACATTTATTTTTTCATCAAAACATTTTTCAAAAAATAAGTTCTTAGATTAGAAATTGTTTCCACATAGTACTTCAGGTTGAAAAATTTAGTAAAAACGGTCAAATGCGATATAAACGAGATTTTCATGAAACCAATTTTAGTAATTTAGCCGTAATCCCAAATACTAGAAACTTGAAATATTCACCTATTTATTACAATAGGTAGGTAGTGTAATACAGAAATGTATATAGTTTGATCACTTTTTGGATAAATATAGAATTTTTGAATTGCTTTGTGTTTTGTAATATTTTATCACAAAAAATTTAGAATTCTCGATATTATTAGTTGAAAGTTAAGGATAACTTCACTCACATTTCTTATAACTGTTTAAAGTTGGAATTTGTACAACACAAAAATCTCGTTTACGCAAATTTTTCCGTTTTTATTAAATTTTTTGTAATTTTTCTTGTTTACGGAAAATTAATTGAAAATTTGGAAAAATCACCTCTTTAAAGTACCATCAGGATCAAAAAAATTATCGTATGAATCATTTGGAAGAATATTTTTATATAAAAAGTAATTTCATAAAAAGAAAAAAATATCATTGTCGAAACATTAGCTTCATCTTTCATCTCAGAATCTAAAAAAATATATAAAATCAGAGGCCCAGGGAAGAGTGTCACCCCTTCGCCCCCCTCAAATACGCCCTCGTGTCCCAGCTGATTACTAGGGTAGATTATTAGGATTATCTGATTACTTGATATATGGATGTCATATGTATATGTTCCAGATTAACCGGGACTTGTATCCTGGACTCTGAAGTGTAATGTCGGGGCGCTAGAGTGTCCTGGCTTGAAGAATATTGTTAAACTTACAAATATTTGTTAATCTCAGAAAAATTTAACAAATAAAAAATAATTTAAATTTAAGTCTTAAGCGCATAGCTATTTTTCCGACTTATATTATAATCTGTTTTATTTAATATAAAACTTTTAAACTTATTAATATAATTTATTGCAACAACACCATAAATTCAACATTTTTTACTATTATTTTTTTCCAAAAATGCCATATTATCTTTATTATTTAATTGTGGAAATAATTTATGTTCCAATTGTTGACATTTTAAATAATTATTGTTTGAGTGATGATGGCTCCGACTAAGTTATATATTTATATTGACAATTATAGTTTTTAATGTATTTAAATATTTGCATACAGTTTAAAACACAAAGTGTCGCATAATTTTTTTTATATATATTATAGCTTAAGTTAACTGATTAATCACTTACTATATTTAATAATTTTATGAGCATTATAAAATATAAAAGGATATAATATAACAACTGTCTAATGTTATTAAGAATGTTTTTCTTTTTGTTCGATAAATCCTGGTTTCGGGATTTAATAATAATCTGATAACCCTACAGACATTATAAAAATAATGGGGTATTGGGGTGAGTCAATAAAGGGGCGCTTACGAGTTTCGAGTTAAAATGTCTGAAAAAAAAGAAGGTAAATACGGCTCAAAGAGATCACCGACAAAGTGTAATTTAAAACCTATCTCAAGGGAATAAAACAGCACTTTCAGCTTATTAAAATTCTCGAGTATTTTCTCTGAATAAACATTTTCCCTAGATTGATGTGTAATGAAACTTTGAGAGGCCTTTCAAGATTTTCTTTAACCTGTGAAAACACTTTCGTTATAATTAGAGAACGGAATTATATGTACAAAAATGTCATAAATATAATGGAAATATGCAAAGAAAAGTGTCGAAATATGCCCAAATAAATTGTAAATCATACGAATTTGGGTTGTAAATTTGTAATTCCCAATATTATAACAATAAAAAAAAAAAAAAACTGCGAGAAGCTGCAGATTCCATCATTAGAATCAAATTTCTCCTTTATTCGGTTTTACCTATATATTTTGTTCGAAATTAAGTTTTCCATGATTTTCACACCTTTAATACTAACTTTAACTTTTTGATTTAAAAAGAAATTAAAATAATAATAATATAATAAATACTGTTACTACCCGACTTGTTAACATTTTAATGTTAAATGTTATTTGTTACAAATAAATAAAATTTTTAACTAATTTACTAAAAATGCCCGTATGTCAGGGACTGGAACCTCAATGATTTTATAGGTCCCGGTTCAGATATAAAACAACTTGCTGTTCAGTTGAGTTTACAGTTTTTAAATAGTTCAGCATTTCGGTTCCGGTTCTTTAAATGTTAAGAATTTCGGTTCCTGTTTAAAAAAAGTAAATAAAGTAAAGCAAAAATAAGTAAATAGCGCCGTCGTAAGGTTTTGCGATGTCTTAGCAAGGATTCCCTCAAGATCTAAAATGTAAATGTAATATACATGCGTTTTAATAATGGGAAATCAAATTTCTATTTAAAATGTATTAATTTTACTTATGATTTATGTTATAAAGTGAAAGTCTTTGGAAAGAATATAATCATTAATGCATGTTCATTATTATTTTAACAAAACACGGACGTCATTTACTAAATTTAAATTAAGTGTAAACGTAAAAAAATTAACCTTTTTTAAGTATAATAAAAATAGGTAATTAAATGGAAGCATTAACCATTTGTTCTATAATCATGAATTTGAACATAATATTATATTCCTTAGAATAAAAAACGAGAAATGAAAAGTTCGTATTTTTTTTTTTTTTTTTTTAACAGGACGTAATTATTGTAAATGAATTAAAAACAATTATTTGGTGAACATTTTAATTAATATAATGAGCGCTGTGCATTATTTGAAAAACATATAATTAAAAATATATAAAGTACTTTATGATACGACGGTTTTATTTGGCTGATAGTCTTGAGAAGAATCATAAAGCATTGTATTATAATTAATAAATAGAAACCAAGTAGGCAGATAGCGGTTTAAAATATTTTGGTATATTTTTAGATACATCTAAATATCTATGGCTTATGTGTGGTGAAAGCACGTGTCTTTTTAATATATAATCTACATAATTCTAAAAATCCAACGTGCGGTATATATAAATCGACAATCTCCGTATCAAACTCCTTGAACTGAAATGTATTCGATTTTATTATAATCTAAGTAAAGTAATTGAATTATTAATAACATTACTGGGGTAGCTATTGTACAATAAAAGGTTTTATTAGATTATTAACTTAAATTGATTGAAAAATTGGGTTAAAATGTATATTCTTATCGGGTTGTAAATTTTTCCGAAATTCTGGGAGAGGGAGTGGGAGAGGGTCTAAACCCATGGACGCCCTCCCCCAGTTATAGACTTGTGTCTTACAGTATTTTTGTGTCAATCATATTGTATCAATATCAAAAATAAATGATTAAAATAATAATATAATTTAAAGAGGTAATGCTAACTTGCATTTTTCCTGATTACAAAAAATATTACTACTTACAGTGGAACGCAAATATTTGAGAACTAAATTTGTTAACAACTTCCAGAAATTAATTTTCAAAATATCATTCATCAAATGGCAGTTTTGAATATCATGTTTTTTTGTAAATAATTAAATATTTTGAAATGAAGAGATGGATATGGATCTATTATTAATTTCATTATTTACCTACCAAGATTACAGTAAACGGAATATTATGAGCTACAACGTGAAAACGCGGCTCGACCTTCCAAATATACATTTATATGCAAAATAAAATTCGCCCCTTGAAATCTGTTCTAAACATTTCAAATCCTCATCCATCATACACACTCAATATGAACCTGCATTTAATTCCGATTTCGAGTTAAGTATAATATTTGAGTAGAAAAATACAAAAACTCTCACAATTTTTTTTCAATTACGTGTTGTTACTTACATCTGGGGATAATGTTATTATTACTATATCATAACTATAGAGTCCGAAAGTTTTATAAAATATAGCATAAATATTAGCAAATAACCCATTTGCTCTCTTTTTCTGGTTGATTGAACAACATTATGCCAAATGAGCACATTAAACGTTTCATAGTATTGGGATTGAATTAATAACATTTTATATCGAATGTTTTGATGTTTTTATTTGTTTTGGTTTTTCGTTGCATATTTTACGATTTTAATGGCGTATTTCTACTTTTAATGCATTCAATTAAAAAAACTGCGTACTGAAACACATTTTTATTTTAAGTCGATGTTTCAGTTATGATTGAGTATAATGACTTGTGGATCATAAAAATAAATGTCAGTATTCAAAATGTGGATCAGTAGTTACTAGTTGTAATGCAATTAGGTATAACCAAAAATAAATAAACACCATTGAACAAACCATAAGTTTCTTTGCTTCACTCAGAATTTAGAATAATTTTCCAGTTGAACGAATAAATTGTATACTTATTTAATTGATTTAACTTTTATTTAAGAATTACTTGTTTTTTAAATTTAATGGCTACAAATGTGAGTTATAGTCAGTGTTAGTCAGTCATAAGATAAATAATAAATAATACGTTATACCTATGCATAGGTAATTAACATTTAATAATTTTACGGGTATATAAATATATAGAAAAAAATACAATACTCTCCTCTCTGGAACCGCCCCTGACAAAATCAAAACAAACTAATTTAACCTATTTTTGTAAATTCAAAACTAAACAATTAATGCAATAAAGCATATCTCCGATCCGTCATACCTTTAAACTCCAACTGTACTTCTAACAAATGATTTAACAACCAGAATTGTAAACCTTTAACGTATTTTTAGAATATTGTCTATTGAAATTAAAAGGTAGTCGGTTGCAAATAGTTTTAAAAGATGATATCCATAAACTACAGGACGTAGTTAAATTTGCCATTTTTTAGCATTGGTTTATCATCCAACTTAGAATTACCGACTTTTCTTAAATTTATTAGAGTGGGGTATTTGCCATAGCCTGCCTTTCCCAAATGACGCCCTTGCTTCAAATGTATTTTAATTAACAATTTTTGACCAATATTTTGAAGACGAATAGAAAATGAAAACGAATAAGGAGAACTGAAGTCGGGTCTCGACTCCCGAGATCCTGGATCACTTAAATCAATTACAATTTTGGGTCCATGGTTTTATAAAAAAACTAAGAGTTTGATCCACTGTGTTTTTTTAATAATACTCGATTTGGGTCCGCGGACACCACAATATTATATTTTATCAAGAACATTATTCGTATCGAGGAAATATCCACATTGAGTCAGCTTCTTGCACAAACGCGCTTTATTGGCACAATGTTGTTATCTTGAATCTCGATTATTATGTCACTGTTTTTTATAAAATTATTTAGAATGAAATGTTTTAAAATTATGTAACGTTTGTTTAAATGTGCGCGTGGTAAAAATTTCAAGTATCTAGTCTTATTATTTTCGTACTTCTTATTTACGACCGAATAGTTAAAATCGATTTCTCATAACACGGTATATTATTTACTGCTTGTTCGCCGTTTTTCTGTAATTTTTCCCGGTCTTTGGAGAAACTATTGAGAATTTCGAATGAGAAAAGTTGTTGGACGAAACTTTTGAACTCTTATTTTCATCCGAAAGTGTGTACAGAATAAAATTAATGAACACTGCAAAGCCTTATAAGCTTCTTAGGTTCACTGAGAATTTTAAAGTAGGATTAATGATTTTCAAAAGGTTTCAGTGCCGTTAGTACTCATGAGTGTGGGGCCATATTACATTTTCAGGACTTCGCATCAAGAGGTTAAAATTGTATAAAATAAAAATTTACAACAAATGACATATTTTCAATGTTCTATATTAAGCTCAAAAAAAGGTCAAATTTTTTTTCGAGTACCTATTTTAAAGAATGATTTTTTATACTTGATTAGATTCTATCACTATTATATTTGGAGTTAACACTAAATAATTATAATCATTTTCACGATAATCTTTACATCATCGTTTCTAATAAAGTTGTTGGTATATATTCCGATTTTCTTTTACTTAAAGCTAAACAATTTTTTAACTAATAGCCTCTTAATAATTTTATTTCACTAAAATATTCATCATGTAATTCTTTACATTTGAAAAACCTTTTGAGAATAGAAAAAAATTGCTTTTCTACAGTACCAAATACATTCAATTTATCTATAATGTTCCTGGATGAAACTTTTGGACCAGTAATTCTACCCAAAACCGTGTTGGTACATTGTAAGTAAAAAAACATACACACACAACACACTCTAACAAAGAATGGTACTGGAATATGCTCCAGTATATTCTATGCATATTGAACACTAGATAGCACGAGCGCCTACAGGAAGTGATTGAACACGTGGACAATTTCGTTAGAGAAATATTAATGCAGTCTTCTATATAATATGTCTTTCATTTAATTTTAATATTGCTGATAACGAAGTCAAACTGTTGCAGAGCGTATTTGAAGCTTCTTTCCAGAGAGTGGGGTGAATCCCATATACCAGCGTTTCCCAACTTATGGGTCGCGACCCAAAATTGGGTCGCCAAATATTTTTAATGGGTCGCTGCACTTTAACAAAAAAAAAATATAATAAGGAGAAAATATCTAAATAGGTAAATAAAAAAAATAAAAATGACTAAATATACAAAAATTAATAACAATAAATTTAAAATATTTTTAATTTTTTAGTAGAATATTGCAATCAATTTGCTAGTTTTTTACTGCTACTACAATGAGCAATAACATTAATTTTACCATTATATTTAATATTTTGTCAGCTTGTATTTATTTATAGTTAATTCTGAATTATAAATATTTTAATTAAAAGATTATTTTTAATTTTATTTGTAATTAACAACAATAAGTATTCAGCATTCTGTAATACATTTTTTTATATTAAATAATAAAATTGCTTATAAATAAATTATCATTAATGTTACTCTATTATTGTGCACCTACTTCATTTTTTCTTTTTTTTTTGGTGGAGGAAATGGGTAGCCAAGTCAACAAAAAATAAATGTATGGATCGTCATTGTAAAAAGGTTGGGAAACACTGCCATTACCTATCTCTAAAAAAAAGTTAAAGAGGTTGTTTTTGCTCATACATCTTAAACTTTAGATTCTTAGTTGAGCGAAGACGCTAGTTTTCAAAATTTTTATTTGTCTATTATTTTTATTTTTTATTTACTTTTTTATGTGTACACGTTTCTGAATAAAAATACTTGTTCAAAAGTTTCGACCAGCAACTTTTTGGGTCATAACTACCTCTAAATATTACTTTTAAGAGGTCATTTTTCAAAATACTCAATAGTTTTATTAAAATTTAAGAAAAACTTCCCAAAATTTGACAAAAATATTCAGAAACTGTCTTTTTAGATTCTGAACAAAGTGAAGAAGCTAGTATTTTTACAATGATGTTTATTTATTTATTTTTTATTTTTTTTTCTGTGTAAAACTCTTCGTATGGAAATACTAGTCCAAAAGTTTCGATCAGCAACTTTTTGAAACCGGATTTGCCTCTAGATGGTACT